>CAICTM010000115.1:80000-115105 GCA_903772945.1 Seminavis robusta | reverse complement strand
GCAGGCAGACCAGGTGCCACTGTTTCTTGTCAACTCCATTTTCAAAAGGCCACTAGAGGACAAAATGGAAATGGCACCATCCGATATCAAAGCCTGGCTATCAAATTGGATGCCAGTGGTGGGCAAAGCAAGTAGAGAGCAGCAACAACTGGCCGCAGCCTTCCATGAGGCAGCAGCAACTTTGGATCAGGCTTTCGGGTCTGACCTTGATTTAGATGACAGCAGTGTTGACACTATCAGCAATAGTGCAGCTAGTAGCAGTGCTGATGACAGCAGCAGCACGGGCGGTCCGGTTGGTGACCTTCCCCTTAATATCTTGCCTCGGTTGGGTTTTAAACTTTCCCGGCTGAGGGGGCCAACTCTCTCCGCCCCAATGTTTGTGGGGGTTATCGGTTTAGGGTAGCGGCACGGTGGATAGTCGTACTCAGAGTAGCCTTAAAATAGAATTCTATTTACAGTGTGCTATTGCAAGAATGTCCAATGTTCTGTTGTACTCCCTCCGTTCTCCGTTCAAAGCCAGTATAGACATAATTATGTCGGAGCTTATGTCGGTAAATAAATGTACTATTAATAGTACCGTATGTCTGTTTACTGTTTACTGTTTAGTGACTGCTCGGTGACCTGCACTTCTCTTCTATTAGGATGACTTAAAACCAATTAGGGCGAGCAATACGGAATTAAACAGCTAATATCCAACTCTTTACTCTTCTCAATGATGTATGTTTCTCTAAATCATTTAGGCAATATGATGGGTCTACAAATGAGAACAACTTCACCTGGTGCGTAGAAAGCACGTTGCTCGATATGTCCTGGCTTGAAACTGACAAAGAACGCGACTCCAGCTTGAAGGCACGATGACTGCTTGCAGTCCTTGAACTACCGACGCATTGAAAGGTACAGTACGGTAAGGCAGGACCTTCACTGAAAATGGGTAAACCAATGAAACAAAATCGCTCATTTTCACTTTGTTGACACAAGTACTTGGGGCGAGAGTGCTTGTTCTCAGTAGAAAAGTGATACATGTAAAATCATCAAAAACAAATTTTCTGCGGCAGAGCCTTTAGAAGAGTGACAGGGAGATTGTGGTTTTCAAAAAACGAGAATTCCCGCTTGTTTGAAGACTTCCCAGCTGGAATAGATTTGCATTTGTTTTTGGTTTTTTCATCTTCTGGTCCAATTTTCGACTCCCCAATCTACATGACCGCACTCCTTCAATGAGTCGGTAGTCTAGGGCTGTACCGGTACTTGAGTACTTATTACCGTGCGAAAGTCTTGAGAAAAAGAGGTGTATTTTCGTTTTTTCCAGTCATCAACAAAATGCGCAACCCTCAGGCCCTCAGGAGTGAAATACATGACGACATGACATTTATTTTGACTATCGAAACTAGTCTTATGATAGCTACTGAAAGTACTCACTGAGGTACCGGTACAGCTATTACCGTAGCTATGCAAATAAGCTACGGTATTCTCCACAGCCGCCTTGTCAAGATGCAGTGCAAATGTGACTGGAGGTCATTGCCTCGAAACTCTGAATTTAAGAATCATGTGGCAATTACGCCATTGCTCCTCCCGGACAAGAATCTGATGTCCGATTTGATTCGCTCACAATCTCGACGATCAACCCCTTTCGTCTATTTTCTTTCGATCAAAAGTTTCTTGTTGCAAACCAAGTGAGACCATGACGCCTAGTACCGATACCCCTACCCGTACCATTCCAGAAGAACCGGGCGACGACGGCGACCTGATGGACCAGTCTCGTGTGTCCCGCACCAATCGAAGCTTCAATGACGACGAGCCCGAGAAGATTATGATTGCGAACCGCGAGGACAAGGCGGTCTGTCGCTTTCGAACTCTGCTGGCGCTCGTGCTGGTGGTGGTGGCGACCGGTGTCTCTACCGCTGTCTACATGCTCACCCGCAACGGAGAAGTGGAAGACTTTGAGAGGCAGTACCAAGATCACGCGCAAAAGGTGGCCGCTTCGTTCACCGACAACGCAGCCCTTCGTTTGGGCGCCATTGAACTGTTTGCCGTATCGATTGCCAGCAACGCCCGCGCTCGTGGCGAGACCTGGCCTATGGTGACCATCCCGGACTACCAGAGGGTTTCCTCGTACATTTTGGAACTCTCGGCCGTCATGTCCCTCACGTTTCATCCGCTGGTCCATGCCGACGAACGCACCGAGTGGGGCGAGTACTCGGGCAACAACACCGAATGGATTGACCAGGGAACTGTCTACCAGGAACAGCGCAAATCAGAGGACTATGACTATGAGGAGGAGAAGGGATACACGGACTTTCTAAACAAGGTCTTTCGTGGCCCCGTCGAAGATGGCATGGTCATTCGGCCCTACATTTTCAACCTCACTGCCGACGGCATTTCCCTCCCCCCTGACGACGCCGAACACTTTCTTCCCTGGTGGCAGTTTGCGCCCTTTATCGAAGGCGTCAATTCCGGTATCAACTACAATACCTTTTCGTCTTCCACCCGCGGACCGGATCTCCAGACGGTCATGGCCACGCAAAAGCCATTGGTCACTCCGGCGTGGGACTATTCTCTGCAGAACCGCGCCACTGTGGCCCGCAAGGCCGTCCTAAACATGTACCTCATGCGCTGGAAAGATGGCGGCAAAAAGTATGAGGATGGACCCGCCAGTGATTTGTACTTCCCCGTCTTTGAGTCCTATGAAGATGAAGACACGTACATGGACATTCCGCCGGAGGAACGCACCATGGTCGGCGTCTTGTCGGCGTATGTCTAGTAAGTGACCTGTTGATTGCTGTAATTCATGCTTGACAATGACTTGATTGTTCATCCACTCTTTCTTTCTTTCTACTACCTATCCCCCCGAACCAACAGCTGGCAAATCTATTTTGAAAATGTGCTGCCGGATGCCGATAACGCGCAAGGTGTGATTGTTGTCTTGGAGAACAATTGCGATCAAGCGTTTACCTATGTCATCAATGGTGCTTCGGCAAGCTATGTGGGCATGGGGGATCTACATGATCCCAAGTATGATGATCTCGTGGTTTCCACTGGATATGGAGCGTTCCTAGGAGGACACGCCGCCACGGGGGACTTTGACAACCAGTGCATTTACGGCATCAAGGTGTATCCCTCTGTCGAAATGGAAGATCATTTCCTCACCAGCATGCCCCTGATCTTCACCCTGGTGGTTGTCGCCGTATTCGTCGTCACCAGTTTGATCTTTGTTCTATACGATGTCATGGTGGAAAAGAGACAAACCGCCGTCATGAAAAAGGCCGTGCAGAGCACGGAAGTTGTCAACTCGTTGTATCCCGCTGCGGTTCGCGACCGTCTCTTTGATGCAAGCGCCACCAAAAGCGTCAAGACGGATTCCAGTAGTTTTCTGGTCGAACAACCAAACGGTGGTGGAGCAGACGAGGAACCCGATGGCATTGTGGCCGACCTTTACAACGACTCCACCATTCTCTTTGCGGATCTGGCCGGGTTTACCCAATGGAGCAGTACCAAGGAACCCAAGCACGTCTTTCAGGTAAGATGCCATTTGCTGCCGTGGCTGGTCGAACAGCAGATGAGTGACTGTCTGTCTACTAGTGTTCCCACCTCACCATGTATGCTGCTTTCTCTTCTTCTCGTGCAGCTCCTCGAGACGTTGTATGCAGAATTCGACCGCATAGCCAAGAAACGAAGGGTCTTCAAAGTTGAGACTATAGTAAGTTTTGCGCGTACTGCGAAGAAGCTCTCAAAAACCTCTTTACTTGCGTGGCTAACATACATGATATCTTTTGACGTTTCCAACAGGGTGATTGCTATCTGGCAATTACTGGCGTTCCTCGGTACGTTCGTTGGTTGATACCAATGAACTTCAATTGGTTTATAGTTTCCAGCCTTGTCAACTCAAATCTGCTTTGTTTCTTTGTTGCCCTCCGGTAGCCCGCAATCCAGGCATGCTCTCATTATGGCCCGTTTTGCCCACGAGTGCCGCACGGTCATGAACAAAGTCATTCACTCCAAACTTGTGCACACCCTAGGCGAGGAGACCGCTAGCCTGCAGATGCGAGTTGGGCTTCACAGGTACGCCTCCCTGCAGTGTGTTCTTGGCTGACCAAGTAGTCATTTGTCATCTCACCGGTTTCTGTTTGCCCCCGCAATCATGCAGTGGACCTGTCACTGCTGGAGTACTCAGAGGTGATCGAGCACGATTCCAGGTAGGAAGGCATCAGTTAGTTGTTGGCTGCACAAACTACTGCATTTGTTGATTTTGTATGCTTGGTCACTCACTCATATTGCATCCAATGGCACCCTTCTATTCCAACACACAGTTATTTGGTGATACCGTGAACACCGCCAGCCGAATGGAGAGCACTGGATTGGCAGGACGAATTCAGGCCTCGAAAGCCACCGCCGATTTGATTGTTGCTGCTGGCAAGGGTTCCTGGGTGACCCAGCGAGAAGGAGGTGTAGAAGCCAAAGGCAAGGGTAAGTCAGGAGACGAGCCATTTTGATCGATGCGTACCCGCGACACAATGCCTTACATGGTTCATTTCGATACTCTTGTTGCAGGCAACATGGAAACGTTTTGGATTGATCCTCAGACAGAACCTACAGTCACCGGGTCTGTAGTGTCAGGAATGACCACTAGTTCAGGCGAACGGGGATCGACTGGATTTGCCAGCGACGACGGTTGTGGTACCGACGGCACAGGAGCGGTGGATTGTTAGTGCAGTGTCACGCCACAACAGGCGAACGTCGGCTGCAGTTTTCATATTTTCATTACATACTATTGCTTCGCTAGAGCTACGTGCGTCAACAATGCCAACATGTTTCATGCTTTTTAGGTAGGGCTGCCTAGCTAGTTGAATTGTTGCGGTAGCAATCTATTCAAAGAGTTGTTGACTCTCCCTCGTGTGCTTTTGGACTGCGCGACACTGACTCCACTCACAGTAGGTTTTGAGGAGATTGTCGACGATAAGCCAGATACAAAAGAAAGTCCACCATCGACGCACGATGACACCGTCGGTATACTGCAGATACAACAGCTAGCTAACAAGGAAGACTCATGGACACCCATCGAGTCGAGCGAATACGATGATGAGCCGTGGGTCGACGGTCGCAAGTCAGAGCCAGTTGCCATGAGCAAGTCGCGAAACCAAAAGCGGGACATTTCATTCCAGAGTTACCTTACGAGCACTGACGAAAAAATGAAAGGCTACACCGAAGCTCAGGGTCAGAGCAACGAAACCGTCAAAGACGGTGAAGACAATGGTGGGGAAAGCAACGCTAGTAACGACGATTTGTACAGGCAGCAGCGGCAAGGCCGAGTTGACGGTTACGACACAGCAACGGCGGGAGATGACATAGCTTCGCAGCCAAGCACGAGCTGACAAACAGTCAAAAGCACTCTAATGGCCGCCACAGCGGTACGGTAGCTACCGTACCGGCTGGTAGCTGCCGGCAGCTTGCTTTCATATCCTCCCTTTGGAAGGCCCCGCACCTCTGCGGTCGTGCCGTGCCGTACTACCGGTACCAGTACTGTATCTTTGATGGGAAGCATACGACCATGGAGGTGCGTCCAGCGGTCCCGGTTCCTGTACCTGGTAACAGGTACACGTGTACCGTACACTCCAGGCACACAAATGATGAGTTTGATTCTGTATTTTGCCTGGCCTGCTACCGTAGACCTTGCTCTTGCTTGATCTCGCCACCCTGTAGTTAGCTGTAGTCTTCTGATCCCCTTATTCCCTGCTGAACTAGCTTTGCAACTTGGTCCTGGAGTTTCGAGTGGAAGGAAGTGAAAAAGCACTTGAGACTGAGTTGATTGTATACTGGTAAAGAGTTTCATAGTGAGTCTCACTTTTCTTCCACCAGATCTTGCTTCTTCCTAAGGCACCAAGCATCATTATGGAGATTCTCTCTTGCCGTTGCCGCCAAGCAAGGTAGTGCATAGTTGAGCCCCTACCGGTAGCGGACCTGCTCAACCTGGCAGTACAGTGTAGCTGGTCGAGGATAGAGCAGCCAACCTCCGAATGAACCAACCAAGAATGTCGCCCTGGACAGGCACTCATGATCCATTCCCAGTGGAGTTGCGAGACCCATTCAGTTGCAAACCACACACGAAAAACTGTAGGTTGTTCCACAAGAAGCCCAAATTGGACAAACACTCGATGTGGCTGCTGGACCTTGCTTGGCTGGCAGTCGGACAAGCAATGAAATGTCACCAAAAAAGCCAGACTCAACTCGAGTCATCACTCTCCTTCGCAAATGCATTAGTGCAGCCAACAGATTGCAGGATTTCAAATCTTGTCTTGTCCAAGACGATCTCAACTGGACGTTGTTCAGGACACACGAAGACTGGACTGGAATGCCCCCCTTATCATAGGCATCTTCAGTTGCCGTTCAGTCAAACCACGAGCCAAGTCATTGCTCAGTACGGCAGTTCGCGAGAGAGGTTCGCTGATCCTTCGGTTTCCGCTGACTCGAGCCGTGTATATAGAGTGAAGGTCAATGCATCGATCGCTCTCCAACTCGCGAGAGCGCTTTTGGTTGCTTGCCTGCACCGAGACCTCATAATCCTTTCAGGTCAAGACAATAGATGATGACAGGGCTGCTCGACGCAAACAGTTGAATGATTCAATTTGCGGGGTCTGTGTGGACCAGGTCACCACCACCAACCCTTGACCTGAACTCAAGGATTGACATGCATGCTGTTGCCGCAGCCAGAACCGCATTGTTGATTTCCGCGACAAATCGCCTTTGGTTGCGTTGGTCTTGGCGAGCGATAGTCTGTTCCCCCCCGACTTAAAATACGGTACCGTACGAGCTAGCTAGGGAGTTTGAAGATTCAGGCTAACGAGCTAGTGGCTCCGGGCGGGACAAGAAGTCGCGAAGAGCCGACTGTGCTATCTGTGGCGCACACCGTCGGCACCATCGGCTTGGAAAGTAATGCAATAAATATGCTGGCTGCTTCTAGGTATTCCATTAGGTGTATACAAAGTTATCAGTAGGAGTATACGTTTCACGGTAGCGGTAGCTCTCTTGCAGCAAAGGACCTGGGCGCTTGCTGGCTCTGGACCGCATCATTCGTACGAAGTCTCTTTGTGCAACTTTGCGGCCAAGCACGAGTTGACGAACCGAAGGGGATTTGATTCGATTCGATTCTGATTCATTTCGCCGTGACTGACTCTTCCACCGCACCATTCGCTGAAGATCCCCTTTCAGGATCCTTGCGGCTCCAAGGCCATCAAAACTTGCATGCAGACAGAGTATCCCTTAAATGAAGAGATTCCATGAAGCGTTTTGATTGAGGTGAAAAGGCAACTCTCGAACAGTGCTCGCTGGACACGACTTGTTGTCAGACAGCAGCACCATCTCGAGCAACGGCCAGATTGTTTGTCAACGGAAGGAATCTCATCAGTTGGATCATAATACCAACCAAGCTACTTTCCTCGCAACACACACAAAATCCTCGACATGACCACACCAATGTTTCATGTGTTTTCGTCCATGAACGATCTGGCCAATGCCCAGCATCACAAAAAGTCGGCAGGACACCGCCGCTCCCATTCTTCCCCGGAGGCCGTGGTCCTCCTTCGAGACGACTCTCTTCTGCAACAACAACAACTGCCGCACCAAGATTTCCCAAGTCTCGTCGTCGACAGGACGCCTGATTCCTTCTTTTATGATTACTATGATGGCGAACAACCAGAGAACGATGACGAACCAGAGCTGATACCCGTAATAACACGCCAAAAAGCACACTCTTTTCACGGCGAACAACATCATCCGGAAATGCCACAACATCCCAAACGAGCAGGATCTTGTCCCCCTGAATTCTTTTACACGGACGGCGAAAAGGATCTCCAACAGAGGCGGGATAACGTCTCTACCAACTTAAAAAGGCTCTACGATGATCGCAAAGAACACATTTTTGAACTCTTTCAGGATACATGGATTATCAGTGATGACCTGGAAGATGAGAGTGATGGGATGGACATTGAGTTCTTTACCAATAGGGCTGCCTAAAGAAGCTAAGGAGGGGTCTCGGGCAGGCAGGCAGGCAGATTCACTTTCTGAACACATCATGTTACATTAGAATAAATAATCAATGCACATAACCTTGGAACAGCACTAAACAAGTTGGAATGTACTACCAGTATCAGATGCTCTAGCGATCCCTTGATATTGCTACTCTAAAGGACGTATAGTTGGCTACGTTATTACAACCAGCAGGCAGCCAGGGAAAGGAGAGGATAAACGTCTCCCGAAGGCAAACGGGGGGAAGCCCACAAGCCCAGCCAGCCAAGCCAAGCGAAAGAAAACACACCAGGTCTTCCTACAAGTCCCAACAACACAGATCCATGTTATTAGAGGAGCAAACCATAGAGACCTCGAGGACCTTTCGACAGTGCCCATCTGTTGGCCAGTTTAGCAAGCAACAAGCAACCATCAAACCACCAGTTGCCTTGGAAAGAAGGCTGGCCACCAACTCCTGGTGGGTACATTGAGTCTCGCTCGTGATTGACAAAACCATGAAGAGCGGAACCTCCAAATTGAGGCTCCAATGCGTTGGACGCAGCAACTTGATAAGGTGCTCCTTATAAACATGTACCAGTGGTACAATGTACCGGTGCAGCCTGGCATGCATAAAGGCGAGTGGAAACTGGTACAGCAGAAGCTCCAGTGGAAGCACCGAACAATCTAGCCAGGAGAGAAGCAGACTTATACATGTACCAGTAGCTACTAGGAGGCATTGTAAACATGAGCGAGCTGGGTTAGAGATCGATCCATGTATGGAGAAAAACAGGACCCAACCGAGAACATGAGGATCCATTGCTTGGCCTCTGTTTCAATATCCAGAGGTGCGGTGGCTACTGGCTAGTAGAGGATGTCGTCTCTTGAGTTTGGGCGGGCATCCAATGGCGGGCTCGCGGGAAATCCAAGGACTTTTTTAGGGTGAGGGCTTGCTGGGACTCTTATATGTGACAAAATCTGCGAGTTTCTTAGCCAAGATTGTCAAAGGGCCAAATACGTGAGGCTTTCGCCTGTTTTCGTCTCATTTTTCTGTGCTGCTGGCATAAGTGTCCACGATTTTCCGTCGAGCCGAAGGCAGCATTATTATACAGTAGTAGAACGGAATCTCTTTACACTTACAAATTGAAGATAAGATAAGATATATCATCATCATGGGCAGTGGAGGTCAATGCGAAGTGGTGAAAGGCCAGGTGGCAGCAGCCGATGCCGCTACCAAGAATGCCGTCCTTTCCACCAAACCCACTACTACTACTACTGATTCAACAAAGACCAACAACAATATCGATGGCGCGTGGGTATCTCCGTTTACGCCCGACAAGATCGACCCGACGGTATCGTCCATGTCGTTGAAGGAGATCAACGCTCAATTTCCGACCAAATCGGAATTGCGCGCCGTGATTCCTCCTCATTGTTTTGAACGCTCGCTCTTTTGGAGTTTCTACTCGATTGGACGCGATCTGTTCATGTCGGCCATTGTCGCGTACATTACGTACCATACCCTCTCGGTGGATCCACCGGAAGGGGGTCTTTTGGGTAATCCCGTGGGCTGGATCGCATGGCGATTGGCGTGGAATGTTTATGCCCTCTTCATGACGGCAGCTTATGGCGGATTGTGGGTGATTGGACACGAGTGCGGTCATGGCGCCTTTAGTGATTATCCCATTGTCAATGACATTGTTGGTTGGATCCTTCATTCCTCCATTCTGGTTCCTTACTTTACATGGGCATTCAGTCATGCCAAACATCATCGACGTACCAACGATTTGATTGAAGGAGAAACCCATGTGCCACCGGATCACAAAGAAATGGGACTCATCAAGAATGATGAAGGGACTTATGAACGCTTGCCCAAAGAGGTTATTGATTCCAAGCTATCCGTCTTTGCCGAAGGGGGATTGACCGATTTCTTTAGTCATTTTCATTATGGACACGCCCTTTGTCACGAACACAATGGGGACGAAGCATTCTCCTGTCTCATGTTGTGGAGTCGCCTGTTCATGGGATTTCAACTATACGTCTTGGGCATTGGATCCAATGGACATCTTGGCAGTGATGGTAAATGGATTGAAAAAGGAACCTTCCCGGATCATTTCCGTCCCTGGTCTCGTCTCTTTCCCGAAAAAATGTACTGGAAAGTCGTGGCATCCGATATCGGCTGTCTCATTACACTCTCCATCTTGGCATACTGCTCGTACCTGTTTGGTGTGAGAGCCGTTTGGTTCTGGTACGGGGGTCCCTACTTGTTGATCAATGCCACCTTGGTCACATTCACGTGGTTGCAACACACGGACCCGACCGTGCCACACTTTGATGCCGACAATTGGAACTGGATCAAGGGTGCCTTGGCAGGAACCATTGATCGTCCTTTGCATCCACCCATGGGGGTCTCGTTGAGTCACCATATCGTGACCACTCATGTCTGTCATCATTTGTTCCATGAAATTCCGGTACGTATGCAATGCAACAGAGTGATGATGTCTCGCCGACAGACTAGACATGGTGGTTGGTTTGTTGGTTTCTTTCCAACCTCACCCTGTTGCTTGTTCTCTCGTTTTGCATTTGCTTTGACAGCACTATCACGCCGTTGAAGCCACCGCACATATTCGAGCCTACTTGGAACCAAAGGGATTGTACAATTATGATCCGACACCCATGGCATCGGCCTTGTGGAAGGTCGCTTCCACTTGTCATTTCGTCGATAGCTTGACCGATGGAGTGCAATACTATCGCAATTTCAGGGAGGTCCCATTGACGACCGAAGCAACACAAAACAACAAATCTAAAAAGACACAGTAAATAAAGAGCGTTTGGATTGCTTGGCGGCTTCAGATACAGTGATATGCCTGCCTGGAGCTGTTGGAACCGATGGAAGCTCATACCCTGGCTCAGATTGGCTGCTAATGTGAGACCAAGGGCACGAGTTTGTGAACAGTGAACGAACGAACGAACGAACGATGCACACTTGAATGTTGACAATATGTAACACTACAGTAAAACGGAATTTAACTAAAGAATACTCTGAATACGAAGTAACTTTAACGAGCCATTATCAGGAGGAAGGGCTTCGATCGTCAAGTCACGGTAAGTAGGGCCCTGAAAGGAAGCCAACATACCGAGGTGGAGAAGGATCCCGTGCAGCGGCACATGGCCCTGGGCATCTAGCTAGTAGGCGAGGAAGGACCCGACGCAGTGAGTTTGCTTGTTTGCTGAGGGCGAGCAATGTCTTAGTCGAGCAGCCCCGGGTCCATCTTTCCATTGGATTGCTTCCCCGAGACCCGACCGTCACACAACCATTTGGTGGTTGCTTGCTGTCTTCGCGTTGACGTGAGCGAAGCCAGCCCTGGTGTGGGACCCGGTGGCGTCGGATTTCCCTTTTAGAGTTGTCCTCCTAGTCAGCTTTGGATTGGCTGGTTCATGGGTACAAGGAAGGGCCAGACATTTAGTCCACAGTCTTGACGTTGGTCCTGGAACTGACCTCTGACCCTTCCGGGCATGGCAGTGCTGGCTGAAGGTGGGCCGCATATAAGGTCCTACAAAGTGTACCGGTAGCACTAAGAATAGGGCCAGGACTAATTCCTGGTGCACGGCCGGTTGCTGGATCCAAAGACGAGGCAAGTGTTGGATGAATTGTTCCTGCTATTGTCATTTGAGATGGATCAATTTGATTTGTTGGGGGGTGCCATGCCCAAATTCGTTCGCCGTGCGGATCGGGGTGGGAGTCAACCATTTGCTATGACGTCTAATTCATGAACCAATGGGACTGACGTCAGTGATCTGATGCCTCCAAGAATAAGCCAGCGGAGCTGTGTAACCTCGGCAGAAAGGTTTCAGTGTAGAAGCAGATCCCCCTATTAGCTAGCTACAGGAACGTTGTGGAATGGGCAGTCGTGCCTAGACAAGATGGTTTGGAATTAAGACAAGATTGGAAATCTCGTTTTGTCCTAATTCTCGGTTAGGACACGACATCTTGTCCTATAATTCTCACTAGACAAGATTGGGTGACAAGACTGGTAGATTTAAGACAAAATCACGAAACCAATGACAAGCTAGAAACCAATGACAGCCACTCAACAGCAACAATCAAAAGTCGATGGTCAATCTTCACAGTTCCAATCAAAAGCTGAAGCCAATTGTCCTCTCCAGAATCGGCAAAAATAGTCTTGGCATCGAACTCGTGATCATCCGGAAACACAAGTCGATAGTATTGGAACTGCTTGATAGCCGGCCCTCCCTTTGGTTGCTTCTTCTTGAGCTTGTCATGACTATGATCCAATGCACCCGCAAGTCCCTTGGCAGCGTTCGATGTTGATGCTTCAAATGCATCTCGATGGAACCGCTGATTGTAATCCCAGGCGGGGAGTTTGACCAATATCTCATTGCTGCTCGTAATACGCGCCGAATACCAAAAGGTCGTCAGATCGTCCAAAATCCAGCGGAGATCCAATAGAAGAACAATAGCGTATCCATAATAGAGATATCCTTTGTGGTCGCCCACACCCTCAAGCATCTGGCCGAGCTCGTAGACCTGAAGTGGCCCATTATTTGCCGGATTTTCAATATCGACTTGGATTGGAACTAAGAAACAAGCAAAAGGCAGTGAGGAGAACAGCCAAGAACAAATATTATCCCATTTCTCAGCACGTACGAATGCTAGAGTTGCTGCTGCCCAAGTTCAAATTGTCGAGACTGGCAGCAAGATCTTTTGTTGGGGTAGATTTCTACATCTTGGCGATCCCTTGCTGCTTTGTTGGTGTTGACTTCGGAGTTTCCTGCGTTTCCTGCTTCTTCTTGGGTAGTTTGGTGGGCGTCTCGATCACTGCTGGAACAGGCAGTTCGTCGTCTTCATCTTCGTCTTCCTTTGAGCTGATCGAAGAATCGGTTTTCTCAACCTGTTCTTTCTCTTTCTTGGTGGGAATTTCTGGAATTTCGAGCTTCAGCAATACTCTGCTCCGCCACTGATCCTGTGACAACAATTTCCACTTGTTTACCTTGTTGCTAATCTTGATACAAAGAGCCGAGCCAACTTCTCCATACAAAGCTTTGTCGTCCAAGTTGTGCTTGTCGAGAAGCTTTTGCAGCACCTTTGGGCCCTTTAGCTTGTGAATTCCTCCGTACTCTCGTTGGATGTCAGTTGCAAGAGACTTGATTACAAATGCTGGTAACCCTGGTCTACTGCCAACAGTAGGTGATGCAACAGACCCTCCACCAGGATCAGCCTTTGTTTCCTTCTTTCCACTTTGGGTTGAGACCATTGTGGCACCTTTGGGCCGCCAAAAAAATTGGAGGCCAGCAGAATTCTGAATTCAGAGGTGACCTAAGCCAGCAAGGCCTGCTCGTGGTAGGATTTCTACGTGTCTCCCTGCTCTTCAAATTCTTTCTTGGAGAGCTAGATTTTTAGCTCTCAAAGTTCTTGAAGTTAGTTGGGTCGTTTGACAGCAACAGCAACAACAACAACACACAACAAACCATGCCGCGACGTCAAACCACCAAGAATTCGAGGACTCCTCCTCCATTACCACCCGACATCCTTAAGGATGAGCAATTGGAAGTCCCATTGGACGAGATCCCACCAGATGCCGAAGAATCCTGGCTCAAGAGCAAAGCTAGAGCGCTTTTGATGCAAGATATTATCGACAATGTGATTCCGCGACAGCCCGACAAAGCAATGCCAACCAGTGAGATCTTTACAAGCCGTCCCGAATATGCTCTTCATGGGTACAAAAACTTCTCGACACGACTTTGAAGCCTTTCTCTAGAACCGATGATGACAAGGCTGCATCCGGCAATTTCCTCACAAACAATGTTGTGCACAAATTCTCTGCTCATGGTTACCCAGAATGGGATGGATCAGAAGCAAAAAAGCGATTGGAAGAAGACATCGAGCTTGGCTTACTCGAGACGCTAGAATCCACGGAGCTTTGGTGCCTTCGAGATGAATACGATCCTTACCCCCTGAAAGTGTTTAGAGATCACATCTATCAGCTAGCCAAAACAAAGAAATACCTGCATACATTTGATATGAAAGGAAAGAAGCACTTGAAACCAAAGATAAAGAAGAAGAACAAAGCCTCCTAGCTGTCGATAGATGGAGTACGGTCGTAGTCGTCTTGTAATAGCTACTAGTAGTGTCGTTGAAAATTGGCTTGAAGACTTAGGACAAGATGAAAGATTTCGAGACAGCAACAACCTTGTCCTATATGACAAGACCGGAAGAGCCAATCTGGCTTATAGGACAAGATTTGAAGACAAGATTGAGAATTAGGACAAAACCGTGTTTTCAAGCTTGTCTTATTTCAAAATTAGACAAAATCGGAAGCACGACCGACAAGATACCGCGATTTCCACAGCGTTCCAGTAGCTTAGAAGCAGATACCTCTAGTGCTTAGCTAGTGCTTAGCTTGCGCTTAGCTAGCTAGAAGTAGACCCCCCCTAGCTAGAAGCAGATTCCCATAGCAAGCTAGAAGCAGATACCCCTAGCTAGCTAGAATCCTAGTTATATAGCGTTCGCTGGCTTTAGAGATTTTCCTGGTAGAAGCAAATCCCCCTACTAGGATGCATGTAAATAGCTTTAGCTGATTTTTAAAAGCACCATCCTAGCTAGGATACCTATTTAGTTTTGCTGACTTATTTGTATTCTAACCCTACCCTTATACCTGCAGGGACCACCGTAGCAGGAAAAACAATTAAAGGGGTTGAGGGCTCTGGCAGCAAGGGGTCGATACAAAAGAAGGCACAGATCTGATTGGCTAACAGTACCGCGGTATTAAGAACGGACATGGAAATATATAGACGTCACACTAAAATATGACGCATTATTTACATCATGCTGGTGGGTTATGGCGCGAATCTCTCGCTCTATTACGATTTTAAGATGCCGAAAAGAGGATTCCTATTGGCATTGCCTCTAATAGAATAGGTCATGGCGAACGAAGATAATGAAGATGGGATGCAGCAGCAGCAGCAGCAGCAGCAGCGGCAGCAGCAGCGGCAGCAGGATGCACAATCCAACAACAGAGAAATGGGGCAGCAGAGCCAGAGGAGAGTGTCGAACGAAAAGCGAAGACATCAGCTGCAACAAGGAGCCAAGAAGAAACCACGGAAAATAGGAGATCAGCTGACATTACAAGGCGAGAGAGCGTTCGATCCCCTCAGAGACTGTAAGCAGTGCATTAACCAATCGCAGAGAAGACAGGGTATCCCCGTTCCTGAATACAAGAAGGCGCACCATCCAAAGTGCACAAACAACAAAAGGACACGGGGTGTGGTTTCTCAGGAAGTACTCGCAGATTTGGCAGAGGAACGAAGGCTCAAGAGACACTTCTCGGCTCCTGCTGACTTTAGGGCAACGCATCTCAATGGTGGTAGTGCATTCTTTAACCCCAGACGATCCAAAACCAAAACTCCGACGTCGGCTCCCAACAAAATGAGTGTCTCGCCAGATACCCCTAATTCAACAACCTTGACCGATATTGACTTCAGTACTGAGATAAGCAAAATGATCAAAGAGCCGAAATTCCTGGAGGATTACTCAGCATCAAAGATGCCATTGGCAATGGTGGCGCTTGCTTTGATTGTTGCCAAAAAAGTTATTAATCCAAAGAAAGGAGCGCTGATGCCGAATTACTTTTCTGGTTTGACTTTTACTGTTCCAGAAGCACGCAACAACAACAAAGATCCTCACTACCACAGCATCATTGGCCAGAAATTGCACTACGTCAACTGGAAAGATATATTTGGTCTTGACGTTGTATGTCCGAAGTGTGGAGCGGCGACTCTAAAGAACGACCGATCCAAATTCTCAAAGAACAAGATCCTCTTTCCCATTTTCAATCTCGAAGGACCACCTGAATGGGCTATTGTCATGTACATGGAATGCACTGATGCTTCCTGTAAAGGGCGATTCAAATCCAACGAGTGCAGTATCCTTTCTCAATTGCCAGCGTACGCAGCTGCTGCCTATCCAGTAGACTGTCGGTATGCAATCATGGGAAAGACAAGACATCTCAGCCGATCTACCACTGATGTTTTCGATACCCTCCTTCCGACTTACGGAAATGGTGAATTATGCGCCAAGCTACTCTACAAAGCAGTGAATAGGGCATATTTGGAAAGGGTATCAAGTTACTATTCATTTATTGCTACAGCGCCAGATGTTTCCTCTTCGGGTGACCAAAATGATCCGGTCGCACCTTACATTGACAAGGACGGAGAGTACATCACAAGCTACCCACCGACAGGAGATGCCATTCGAAAGATGTATGATGAGGCTTCCAACAATAGCCTCAATCCTTGGGGCATTAGCGACCATGACAGGCACACAAGAGAAATTCAAGGCGTCAAGTGTCGGTCCATTATTGCACAAGATCACACTTTCGAAGTGACCAAGAACTACCATCAGAAAAAGAAGGACCTTCTGGCTGAAGCGATGTGGACTTGCTCAGTGGAAACCGGAGAGATTGCCGCTGCTGTTCTTGTTCCTTCCACAAAAACTATTCACTTCTCTCACGCAGCAAAGCAGCTCACCCTTCGAGAGACGTTCAAGCCCAAAGTGATGTACAGTGATACTTGGCCCTGTAAAACAGAATACTGGACGATGTTGTTAGGCAACGAGGTTCAAGGAAGGCTCGGACTTTTCCATTTCACCCAAAGAATCACTCGTACCTTGAACAAGAGACATGTCGATTACACAGAAGCTGTGTCGGCTCTGCTCAATTGCTGCTATCGGTACAACGCGCGAGATCTTGAAGCGGTCTTTCAAGCACTGAAGGAAGGAACGCTTTCACCAGATGGCAAATTAAATGATCAAGACATTCATGAACTCAAGAGCACATACCAATTCCGGCAGAGATACGCCAAGTTCCTTCGGAAGGAGATCCGACCACCTGAATCACTGCGACATTGGCTAGAATCCTGGTTCCATAGATACAAGTGCTCTAAGAGCAGTGAGGAATCAAGACCAGCGCAAGGGAGATTTGATCCAAAAACAAACCTTCCACTCTTCACTCGCGACACCAAGAATGCATGGATGAATTGCAAGGAAAAAGCTGAGTATTTGCAAGACCCACTACCTCTTGACCAAATGTATGAGGTCATTCCTCCAAATCCAAACTCACAACATTCTCTCAATGAGTATCTGTCTCGTCGCGGAGAGTCAGGGCTCGAGTCCTTTCACTTGTTATTGGCTCACTTCGCAAACTGTGGCATGAATTCCAGCTTGGCCGACAACCTCAATCTCACTGGAACAGCACGGTACAATCTTGAAAAGCGCACCAAGCTGCGCCTTGCCCGCATGCCTCCATCGTACACCATCGAACGAAAGAAGATCTCTGCTTATTGGGAGACCGTCGTTCCATACTACAACCACTCAGAGCTCCATTGGATCAATCAGTTGGCGGTGAAGGCTGGAGTATCATGGTCGTCGATTCCTTTTCTACAAGTAGAGCCCCTGGGAAAAGACACTGGTGAGCGATTTTTCTCTGAGTATTTGCAATGGATGAACAAAACAGAGCCCCAATACGACAAAAATGAGCGATGCCTCTGCATTGCATGCGGCGAGGATAATGAACCAGTGGCGATTCAAATTCAAAATCCTGACAATGAGCAACTGCCATCTCCAGCGCCGGAAACTCCACCACCATCGCCGCCACCAACGGCTACTATCGAGCAGCACCAACAGCAGCCACGAGCGCCTGCAGTACCGCAGATTCAAATTCAAATGCAACAACAACAACAACAACAACAACAACACCAAGCGATGGTAGCGTACCCTTTTATGTATCCGTTCCAACCCGTTAACTGGATGATGCTTCCCTCTGGACAACCCCAATACTACTGCTGTCAGCGATACAGAGCATACAAGACAGCGGTGCCACCAAGGAGAGGAAGAGCGCCGCATGATCCTCATTGTCGAGGAATAGTTTTCACTTGAAATGAGCGATCTGTTCGGTGCACCGACACAATACCCCGTAGATAAAGTTTCAGTAAGGGAAAATCGTGAAAAATGAGAAGAGAACGTAGTGGGCGTCAGATTGCTTTAAATCTAGCTAGTGCCGGTTTGAATTGGTTTACTGTTGCTTTCAACGTTCTCCGTGTCTTTTATTTGTCCTTTTCCAAGCATGACGACCTTTTTGTGAGGGGTACAGGGCAGAATACGATTGATTATTTAATGTTGTGTCCGTTTGCTTGCCTACTCCCCTTTTTCTTCTAAGTAATTGTATCGCAGGACGGATCCAACTGGCATTGATTACGTCAGAATCTGGAATCCCGATCAGTTCTTTTCTCTTTTATCCCTCTTTGAGGCCCCCCTTCGGGGTGCCTCACCCCCCTAAAATCTCCAGCAAGACTGCCGAGGTAAATGAGGCACAGCTTGGAACTTTGCGAACAGCCGCCATCATGCATGTCCATGGCCATACAATGTCAGGCACCATGTGGTGGAAGACCGCCGCGAAGAGAGTTGAAGGGTCCCTGCTGCCTGTGTTGACGAGACAGTCTAATTTGAGTGTTCCAGCCGCAGCAGCTTCCTTTTCGTCGTCAACAACGGTTCCCATCATTGAGCTCCGTGAGTATGCGGTACAACCAGGACACATGGAAGCATACATGGAAGCCACCATCCAATCAGCGTCTCTGCGAACGTCCCTTTCTCCTTTACGATTCTTTAGTGTCCCTGAAACGGGTGGGCAGCTGTTGGTTGCCACTCATGCGTACTACTATCAAGGAGGTCATGCCGACCGTGATGCCACACGAGCCAAAATGGCACAAAATCCCGAGTGGACGGCCTACCTCGATACGATCTTCCCCTATCTCGATACGGCACAATCGAATATTTACGTCGAAGCGCCGTTAGTGTCTCAAATAGATGGAGTCGTGGGTCTAAAATCTGTCCCACTTCCAATCGACAATCATCCTGATAATTCCATTTTGGAACTGCGACGGTACCAATTGCGACTGGGATACGATACTGTCCCGCAGTTTCTACAGTACTACGGAGACGGATTGCCTTCCAAATTGGCGGCACCGGGGACGGATCCTAGCACCTCTCTGGTCACTCTCCTCTATACCGAAGTGGGACGGCTCAATGAAGTCATTGAAATTTGGAGGCACGGCAATGGTACCCATGCCATGGAACAATCCCGGGTCGCGGCACGGTCGGCACAAGAATGGAGGACGGCCATTGCCAAGATTGCCGATTTGGCCATTCAATTCACATCGACCATTCACAAACCAACCAGTTTTTCTCCCCTGCGGTAATAGTACGGTATGGTACCGGTGGTGTCTTTATTAGAATCACTTATTAGCGGCCTACACTAGAGTATAGAGCCTAGTCCTTGGACCTTGACATTAGTCTTCAGAACACAGGAGTGCTGGTAGCAGATTCTGGGGGTGCTGTCATCGGTGACTGTGGCGCGCCAGAGGCTGCATCGATGGTGTTGGCTGTGCTGGTGGGCACAGGAGCAGATAGTGTGATCGGTGTGGGTGGAGAAGGGCAAGCAGGAATGTCTGTTGCGTAACCTTCTCCAGAGCCACTATCGGAAGTGTTGATATCTGGAACAGAGGAATTGGGTGTGCTTCGAAGCTGTACAAGTTGATCGTAAAGAAACAAAGTTTGGGCTGACATTGCTTCAATGTGGACCTGGCTATCGCGGAGCTGTTGGGCTTGAATTTCATGGAGCTTGCTTTGGTGCTGAAGGAACTGCAGGTGTTGAGCAACAAGTTTAGCTATCGAACACCCTGCATGTAATACTTTAAATGGCTAGTAGCATGTATCGGACCTCTTTTTGTTGGTCTATCTGCTTACTAGAGGGGCCTTTTTGTCATATTTGCCCAGAGTGTGTCATGTTTTGTCTGAATCTGTTAATAGATGCTGATTTATATCGATCGGCAGACCGCTAGCTAAGCACTAGCTAGGGGATGAGCAAACTTGCCCATGGCTCTGTGTTGAATTTGTTAGAGCGTTTTTGTAAAAATTGTGTGCGCTAAGCCAATCTTTTACTTTGGCTGTTTTTCTCTATTGGATTGCATTGGATTAGATTGGATTAGATTGGATTGCATTGAATTACCATTTACTATATAAATAACAGTACTATTTGGAATCCAATTCAATCCAATTCAATGCAATCCAATCCAATGCAATCCAATGCAATCCAATTAAATGTATTTGCTGGCAAAAATACGAATTTAGTCTTTTTAACTGATTTTGGCGAGTCACACTCCATTACAATTCAGGGCTATTGCAAGATTTGCCCATCCCCCTAGTAGAGGTATCTGCTTCTAGCTAGCTAGCTAACAGGGGTATCTGCTTCTACAATAAAACTAACCTGCCGAGGTTCCACAGCTCCGCTGGCTTATTTCTCATTGGGTTTCAAAGCAAGACCATGAAAACAAGAGTACACTGTACGGGAATGAGAAACAAAGAATCAACGAATCAACCACAAAACCCAAAAATGTATAAAGGGGGGATTAGAGTAGACTACACAACTGTGATTGCACCTCCCAGCCATAAATTAAAGTACAAGAGCCGACGGTCTGAAATTTGGTTTCGTTTACTAGTACTAGTACAGTGTAGGGTTGGAGACGACCTGGAAGGCCATTGAATTATTATTATTATTATTATTGAGATTGAGAAAGAAGTGTAATAAGATCATGTATGGATTCTGTTTCTGGAGTTTGGTGGGCATTGGCTCATCTTTCGTTGTTTGGTTTCTTGATGGTTCAACTTGTGGTGGCGGTGTGTGTGTGTGGGGGGGGGGTTACCTCGGGGAGAGATCCCCCTCCATTGTATAAGCATGCGCATTCACGGAAGGAACCACTTCCTACATGCTATCCATTTACTTGCATCTCCACCAAGAACATTTGTTGCTTTTGCACTCTTTCTTGGAACCACACCCTGAGCCTTTATTCTTCTTACTTTTGCAATCATATGTGGGCCACCCAGTACAGTATCTGCCACCCCCACAGTGCCCATCGTTGCTGCATTGCTGGCAAAATCCTGCTACACAATAGTCCCTGCAAGCGTTGCTGGAGGAACAAGTGCCACCCTCACCTCTTTGCGATTCACAGCGATAACCAACCTGGGAGAACTTTTGTGTACAAAACTTGCCACTAGAGCAGCCACTCGTGCTATCAATTCTGTAGCATTCAGAACAAAAGCCGCCGACGCATTTACCACTCAAGCAAGCAGTGTTACTTGAACAAGTGCTTCCCAAGCCTCGCTTCCCCACACAGCGATAACCCAGAGCATTGATTTTCTGCGTGCAAAACTTCCCCGAGGAACATCCTGATGTTGAGTCGATTTTTTCACACTCCGAGCAAAAGCCAGATTTGCATCTTCCAGATTTGCACACGACATCCTTCAAGCAAGCATCGCCAAGGTTGAGCTTTTCCTTGCATCTGTAGCCCAAAGCGCTTATGAGTTGAGTGCAGAAACTGTTGCTTCCACATCCATTGGTGCTGTCTAGGGAGGGACACTGGCTACAAAAGCCACCAACACAGCGACCAGATTTGCATGCTGTACTTGAACTGCATGTGCCCCCCAAATGCCTCTTGCTTCTGCAACGGTAGCCCACATCACTGAAAGTTTGTGTGCAAAATGTGTCACCAGTACACCCCTCCTCACTGTCCAGTCGTGGACACTCACTACAAAATCCACCAACACAGTAGCCTGACTTGCAAACCTCATTCTTCAAGCATCCTTCACCAGGGTCAAGCTTTTCCTTGCATCTGTACCCAAAGGCGCTGATCAATTGAGTACAGAACTCATTGCTGCCACAACCCTCAGTACTGTCTATGCGCCCACACTCTGAACAGTATCCAGCTACACAGCGACCAGAATTGCAGGCTGTACTTGAACTGCATGTACCCCCTAAATTCCTCTTGTTTATGCAACGATAGCCCACATCAGTGAAAGTCTGTGTGCAAAATTTGCCAGCAGTGCACTTCTCCTCACTATCTATTCTTGGGCATTCACTGCAGAATCCACCAACGCAAAGATCACTCTTGCAAGCAACTTTGTCGAGACAGGCCCCACCGTCATCACGTTTGGCTTCACACCGATATCCAATTTTGTCAATCTTCTGAGTACAGAACTGAGTTTCGGCATTACAACCTGTAGTTTTGTCGATAGTGGGGCATTCCGAGCAAAAACCACCAACACAGTATGAGGATTTGCAGACAGAGTTCTTGTGGCAAACACTGGCGACGTTTTTCTTCTTGATGCAGAATCCAAGGAGGTCGCAGAACTGATCGTCATCGCATTGACTGTCCTTGTCGCATCGGTGAAAACAAGACTCTTTCCCATCCACCTGTGCACATGCATAGATTGTGCTTCCCCTGTAACCGAGGGTGACACCAAAGCTAAAGCTGTGGCCATCAGAAGGCCAATTGAGGACATCTTCCAGAAAGTCATTATTCAATCCAATGTAGCCGGAAAGCTCCAGTTGCACTCCGAAACCAGTCTTGTCAGCATACGCACGCACTGCCCCTTCGAGTTCAGAGTCACCATCAAATATCTCACAAATGACGGCAGCATACGGCGAGAGACTGCAGATGCCCTCCAGCATGATGTTGATACTTGCAGCAAGCATGAGCTTTGTCTCCGTGCCACTAACATACAAATACATGTCGGCCTCTACAGTGATAATCCCTGAAAGGTCAACTTCATTGACCTCTGTTTCACCGTCGCCCAAGCTGCTCTCGACTTCGAAAACGACACCAGCTTCACCAGAGAGGAGTATCTCAAAGTCCACGCTTGCGCTGTCATCGTCTTTGTCTTTCAGTGCCTGTGAGTTAGGTCCGATTCCGTTGTTGTTTGGATCCACGTCAATGATTAAGGAAATGTCAACATTGATTGTCGCGCTAACTTTGTTGGAAAACTTGATTCCCATGCTGCCGGTACCGCGGACAGCAACATGCCCATCCACAAAGATCTCCTCAGGCTCGCCGGTACCATCCCACATTCGATTGAGTGTTTCTTTGCCCAACTGTTTGGTTAGAGAGAATCCCACAGCATCCAAGGTGACAAAGATGATTCCCGCAATTCCCACATCGGGAATGATGCCCGTTTGTCCAATGGCGTAGGTATGGGTGCATGGATTGAGAGCCGCACAGAATCCAATACCGGAGGTCTCCTGCTCAATTCCGAACGCCAACACATCCCCCACGTTGACAAAGTCAATGGGTTCACAGGCGTCCACTCCAGTTTCTTCCCCCAGTTGCGAAACATCGGCACCGTCCTCTCGAGCCACCTGTGGAATCAAAATGCTAATGATGCTGCTGGCAACTTCGGATTCGGCTTCCACCAGCTGCTCCTTGACGAGATCTATAGCATTCAGTCCACCCGGCAAGTCAAAGATGGAGCTCTCGTCGTTCAAATTTTCGATATCGAACACTTCAATGGCGTCACAAGAACCTCCCAGCTGACGCTCTATCTTTCCCATGAGCTTGGCTTCGCGGTAGGGTGTGTAAGGCCAAATACGTCTCGCGACGTTAGTGTCGTTCCTGATGGCAGCACTGCTACCGATATGATGGGCAGCCCCACGAAACCTGGTGTCGTCGATTGGGATTCCGGTCTGAGCTTTTGCAGCTGCCGCCATCCATGTCAACAGTAGTAGAGTGACAGTCTTCATCATGCCTTCCTTGCAAGTATAAACGAAATTATGAAGATGGTCATCATGTTAGCTATAGTTGCTTCATGACACCCCAGGATCTGGCAAAGATCTGTCCGACACTTCTTTGGGACAGAAGAAGGGCACTAAGGCAGGTTGTTCCGGCCCAACCATCCATCCCAACCAGTTATCTTCCAAGGAGACACGTTGGGCCCTTGTCAAATTTGACGTGATTAGCTGTGTCAAAAATCCCAAACGGGATATCTTCCAAAGATACCTTGCTGCTACTAGCTAGCTTCACTCATCACTTGCCCGGGATCTGGTCCAACCCGATATCTTCCAAAGACACCTTGATCTCAGTCTTGTATCCAAGCCGCCCTGAAAAATCAGCTTTGAGGGTTAGGCAAAGAATGAGAGTTACTCACTCTATTACATGGAGCTAACATGGAAGGAGCCTCCAGGGTGATTTGCGTGGGAAGAAACAAAGGCTTTTGGCGGGGTCCAAGAGACCGATGAACATCCAATGGGCAAAAGCACCGACCAACTACAAATCCAACGCTCACAGGATTTTTTCAGGGTATTTAGGAAATTGATGCCAACCTTTTCGATTCAGAGTACTAAACAGAATGAAAGCAACCGCCCTTTCTTTATATTTCAGGCATGGCATTGAACGACTGCTGGCTAAGCTAGCTAGGCAGTCATGTCTTGGCAGTTGCATTCCGCTGCATCATCTTGCTATTCTTGGGGTCCGTCAGTAGCATTCTCACAAATTCGTCATAGTCCAGGCTAGTATCGTTGTTCAAATCCCATGCACGGATAAATGACTTGGCCGCCTCCAAGTCCACATCTTCACCACTGGTAACCTTGATCAACCGGACCACATCTTCCGCGGCAATTCCATCAGTACTATTACTATTCATTGCTTCAAAGGCATTCCGGAATCGCGCAAACTTGTCCTTGCTGCCTTCTTGAACATAATTGTGCAAAATAGCAGCTTTGAGCAACTTTTGAACGTCATGGGGTGACTTGCTGGATATTGTCGACGCCGACTTGCTTTCGTCGCCACCACTGGCCTTTTCCCCATGGTGTCGTTTGTGGGCGTCTTCCTCCTTGGCTTCTTCCAATGCCGCCGCCTTGAGCATGATGGCCTCTAGCTCCTTTCTCAGTTCCGCGCCCCGTTCCTCATTCGCGACTTCCTCCTCCACAATATTGCAGTAGACCTTTTCCAATTTACGCTGCGTGTCCTTGTTGCGTCGGACTCGCAGTTCCGTCCCCAACTCTACAGTTTTCCGCAGCGACGCTTTTCGTAGATCCAACCATTGTCGTTCCCGCCGCAGTCGTCGGCGTTCTCGTTCCATAGCGGCCTTTTGCTCGCAACTTTGTTGCACATCTTCTTCCCGTTGAAATCGCTCCTTGAGATGGGAACTGTTGACCAAATGATGAAAGACCCGCCCCAATGCCGGCGTGGCGGGTTTGATCTCCCAGGACCAGCTTCCCGACGAACTACTGCTCTCAACGTCAAATCCCAATACGTCCTCATTCATGAGTTCGAGCAACGGAGTAATGTCTCCCCCAAAGACATCATCTCTCAAATCGGCAAACGGCACGCCCATATTGGGTTGATTGGATTCGACGAGTCGTTGGAGTGTCTGCCAGAGTTGGAGTTGCGACCAACTCGCCGTTTGCTCCTCCTCATTAGTATTGTTGTCGTCATTCTTCTCGGCGGCCGTGGCTTCCGAGTAGACCGCTTTGAGAGGATCCAAATAGGGATCCATTTCATCCTCGTCGTCTTTTTTCTGGTTGTTGTTACCCTCCATATCCGTGTGATCATCTTCTTGTCGTCCCTTGGCAAATGCGGCCGTGACGCGTTCGACTTGCAATCGAAAGCGTGCCGAAATGACATCATCCAGGAGCTTGTCGCGAACATGACTATCATTGCTATTGTCGTTGTAATCGACTTGATTCAACCGCGCTTGTATTTCGCGACTGACGCCCTGCACATCATGAATGAATCCTCCAAACATGTCGACAATCTTACGAATATCCGACTCGGTAGCGTATGGAATTTCCTGTCGCACCAAAGCGGCCGCTTGATCATGGGTCAAATCGGCCAATCCAATGACCTTGACGTGTCCTCGGGTAATGCGATTCTCGCCAGTGAGCGAGATGACCAGCTCCTCACTGCCCGTCAGAACGACATGGGCCAATCGTCGTTCTTTGGTAATGTAAATGCACCATTTGAGCAGTCGTTGGAGACAATTGCGTCCTTCAGTAGATCGAATCCACGCACTGCCTTCGCCCAATCCATCAATGAGAATCACGGGTCGCTGCTGGTTGCTAGAAGCCGCTTTGGCTTTGAGGGCTTCTGTAATGACCAACAAGGCTTGTGCCAAATCGCGATCGCTGAATCGTTCCTTCATGACCATAATTTCGGATCCGGCAAACGGCAAGACATCGACCAAACTGTGTCGCATGGACAGCCATCGCAAGTCAAAGGCTCTCACCAATGCGTGGGTCAATGTGGACAGGGAATCGGCGACTTGAGCCAATTGCAGATACGTAATGCCTCGTTGCAGTGGTACACTCTTGACAATTTCCGAGACAAAGCGTGATTTGCCCGATTCATTGGCACCGGCCACCACAATGATTTGATGCGGGGCCGATGACAGCAGGGTCGTGACTTCATTCAATTGGCGTTCCCGGCCAATCATGGGACTACTGCTATTGCTAGTACTGCTAGCACTGCTATTGCTCGTACCATCCGTCTCCTGATCTTGTGGTTCGGCATAGCGGTCTCCTCGAATGAACGAAATTTCCTGGTCTTCTTTGGCTAGCGCCTCTTGACAGAGTGGAATTCGATAGACGTAATTGTAGGAAAAGAGTGCGACCCACAGTGAAAAGGGAAGAGTGGCAATACTGATCAAACCAAATCGAGCCACATCCAGAAAACCAGTCGGTCGAATCGCTGCAGGATGATATCGAGGAATGTGGGTCCTGATCTGTCGACCCGCTTGTCTACTAGTACTAGTGGCAGAAACACCTGATGCCGTGGCACTGTTGCCCACAAACCGACCACTCCCCAGTAGCAACCTCTGCAGTCGCTGAAAGCCTTCTCGCAAAACCATCTCAACACTTACACCGATTTTAAAATCGATTAATCGTTCAAGAACACAGCCTGGACATGTCCACCATGCTTGCAAGGGATGGTTGTATCGTTGTATCGATCGGTCGAGGGCGATCTTCGTCCTTGCGAATTGGATCTTTTTGCCTTTTTCTCTTCGCTGAGAATAAGCCAGCGACAACTGTGAAAAATGCAACGACCTGGCTCAATTGTTTGCTTTTTAAAAGTTTATTCAACCAGAGCTGCGGCAATTTTTAAATAGAATTCAATTTTTAAAAGTCGGTCGCCTGGATCCTTGGCACTGTTTTTAGTCTAGCTAGCTAGCTATTAATAGAAAGAAGAGCTTTCCTCCCAAAACAACCCACCATGGGAGCATACTTCGTAGCTACGGTACTACTAGTAGTAGTAATTCATGGATCAGTCTTCCTCCATGGGATCATAGAAGGAGTTGCTGTTTACTCAGTTCTTGAGTGGGAAAGTTACCATGGATTAGAGGGCGGGACCAGCTAGGTTTTAAAGCAGTCCAAGTAGCAAAATAAAAAGTCGGCGTTCGTGTGGTTATTGCCAGAGTAAAGGTTCCTTCTAGCTAGCTACCGATAGCCAACCAGACTAAGTGTGCAGGAAAGGTGTCTACCAGTATTTTATTTGGGCGCAATTTAGACTGAATGATATCGTTCTGATTTGAATGAATCACAAGAGCAATCATTTGGCTAGCTAGAGACTGAAAAGAATATGATCAGTTTGTGCTGATTTGCGTCCTTCCTCGCCGCCATATTTTTGACCACGGAAGAAGCCGTCTATTGAAATTTGCGTTGATTGTGGTACATGTAATATTACCGTACCGTATGTGCATGTATGTACCGGTACAACCTGAGACCAACCTTCTACTTTGCCTTTTTGTCGTCTGCTTCAACGGCCAATGGCTTTTTGTGACTCCCATCCATCAACAAGGCATCCCCACCAGCACCACCTCCTCCTTGTATTGCCTTGACTTGACTGCGGGCCATGTGAAGTTTGTCTTGAATATCGACCAATCGTCGAAGGACAAAAAAGAGAAACAAAATGGATGCGGAAATGTAGGCATTCCGTTCGGCCAAGTACAAATCTTGCTTGTACTCGCACGAGACACCCATTTCGTGCGAGAAAAATCCCATGTCGTACAACGGATTGCTCAGGGCTTGCCACACAAAGCACAAGTAAAACACGTCGACGGCCAACATGCCAATGGCGGCGTATTGGACGGGTTGGTACAACCACAACGACGCCACCCAACCATTCACGGCTCCGCGAACTTCGTTGCTTGGCATCGGCATGCACACCAGTGTCACCAAAAGAATCTCTATAAAGAGAAACACCGAAAGGACAAACCAACCGAGATCCATCTTGTTATTTTACTGACGAATACTGTTTCGTGTGGTGTGAGTGCTCTGCTTCTCTATTGTGGCTTCTTTCTTGTTTTGCACGGAGATCGAAGATTCGATCTTTAACAAGCCTGTAGAGCCGATTTTGTGCAGCTGATTGTGCTTGCTGGCGCTTACCGAGGAAATATTCTTCCTCACCCTCCTGTCGGCGCAAACGAGAAGTCTATGATTATGGTTTTTTTTAGAGTACGGCAACTTAAGATGGCAAACATTGGTAGCATCCTAACGATCCCCGATGGCGTTTGCAGCTCCAACATTGTGTTTGTAGACAGGAATTATTGTATTGGGCTAGGTTGGCGACTTGCGCTTGAGTTTGCTTATCGTTGCCATGTTGGGGATGGTTCTGGGTTCCCAGCAAAGCTGCTTGCCACCATTACTTGCATGAGCATCTCATGAAGAAAGTCCTGTGAGCCATGAACATTTGACGTCCTTGATTGTACCGGTGCACTTCGCTGTCTGCAACAAGAAAAATAGTCGGAAAAGACAAGGCAGGAGAAGACGACAAAACAGTTGTAGCTATTCAAACGATCCCCGTGTGCATACAGCCACTTCTTCTTGCGGCTACAACATTGATTGCTGACAGAGGAGGCAGATTGTACGGGGCACGTCGATCTCGTCACTGCTGAACCGAA
The DNA here is from genome assembly GCA_903772945.1 of Seminavis robusta. Lineage (NCBI taxonomy): Eukaryota > Bacillariophyta > Bacillariophyceae > Naviculales > Naviculaceae > Seminavis > Seminavis robusta. Next base: position 86,319 of record CAICTM010000115.1, on the reverse strand, counting down.
GTTGGGACATGAGAGACCAACAAATATTCAATCTGCCCCCTTTGTCTGCGCGGGCACACGGTGCGTGCCACAAAGTTCGTGCACTGCCTGCTTCCTTTGGGTGCGTTGGTAGCCATGCACCATTCAATACCGCAGATGCAACACCACACCGCAAATCAAGTTCTAATGTTCTAATCGGCACGGTGTGGATGCCCTTCTGGCTGGCTAGCTAGGATGTAGCCAGAGCGCGTTGAGTTGGCGACCCAGTTACACTGAAACATTCATGGCTACATCGCACAGCAGCAGCCAACCAGCGAGACAGTGCAGTGCATGTAGTCAGCAAAGCAAACCAGCCACGAGCCACCCACCCCTAGCTAGTGCTGTGTACGCATTTTGAATGGTCCTTGGGTCTCGGTTCTGTTCGGACAAAATATGTTACTCGAGCACTTGCTTTGGAATGATTACCTTTGACGGATCGTTACACGTAGCTCGTGCTAAGTGCTCAAACAAAACGTAAAAATAGCTGTAAAAATAATGACATCAAATTGATGAAAAGAACCCTTGACAAACCAAAGTGGCTTGCAATTCCAGTGACACAGTTGACACTGACAGATTGAATCATGCACAACACGCTTGTTGCTGACAGGGGCATTGGGCAAAACCGTGAGTGGCTGTTAGTGGTGCAGGAGCACTCTTGGGCACTGAACAACAAGGATTAGATGGACAGCTAGCTAGTACCTGGTATCTATTGTGACAAGCAAAGTTCTCAATTCAGCTTCTTGGGCGAGAATTGAAAATCTGTTTGCTCCACTGGCAGGTTGCAGGGTAGCTGACCTGCTTGTACCGTAGGGTAGTATCTGGCCAGCATGCTCAGTAAAACACCAGAGACCAACTTGAAATCCAACCATTCTTTATTCCAAACCAGAGCTACGCAGCACAGTTCAAGAGCAACCAAATTGTATCCCCCAGTGAACTGGATCAACACAGACGTGCAACTCTTTGGAACCGAGGCATGCCCTGCGTTGCCCCATTCTCCAGAAGAGTCGAATCATTGACTACATTTAAACATACATAAACTTTGAAGGCTGTTAGAACCTGCTTTATAACCACAGCAGCCTTCGCTGCAGAAATGTCTGACAGCTCCCACTTGGATGACACTGACCATAAGACAGAAGAAACACCATAAAACCTCACTTAACCATCGCCATGGAAAACCACTCAATTGATTTCTGCCTGCTGACCACTGGTCGAGAAAACAACAACTACTCGGTCGCATCGATCAAGCCACGCGATTGCACTGCCTTACTTTGACACCTACTTTGACAGCTACTTTGACCCACTTTGGTAAACAATCTGGACGAACAACAACCAAGTTGGAACGGTGAGGCCGATTGTATGAACTGGTGTAGACTAGTCAACAGTATGGATTTTGGAATTTGGAAATCAGCACGTGCCTCAAACACAATACACCCGGTAACACCTTTGCCAGCTGGATGGTTTCTGCGGTATCGGTATTGGGTATTGGTCATCAGTTCGGGAAGGCTCCAAGCTAGCAAGTAAGTGTCCAAGTGATGTGAAGATGTGAACGCTCAACAGAACAGCAGAATAGCACAGCTGCTAATAGCAGTACCGGTATGGTACCAGGTACCGGAACACCGGAACCGTAAGACACCTTGTAAGACACCGGTACCACCGTCCAGAATAATTGAGGACTGAGTGACTCAGCTAACAGAGCTGCTAACAGCTAACTATCAAGAATCAACAGTTGCTACTATTGAGCATGAGTACTCCAGTTTTAGCCACTGGCATGGGTTGGGGTTCTGCTGCACTAGATGTCCAATGACAGCTCCAATGACTAGCTAGACTAGAATGACTACCAAAGAATCCCATGGCATCGATCTTTGGTCTCAGCCACAGAGTTTTTCGTTGGGTCAGTACAAGTGGAATGTGTGAATCGAATGATTCGATTCAATCTTTCAATCAAGGTTTCCAGTTTCCAGAGCCAAGCTTTTCAGCTTTTCAGCACATCATGACTTTTCTAATCTCTCACAATTTTTGAATCTTGCGCAAGATAAATCAGTCCGAAGAGCGACATAAGAAACATCCAGCCAGAGGCCAGCCCATCACAACAACCACAACATCATAAACTCAGCAAACATGGTGCTCAAATCCTTCAAGCCCCTCCGCAAGCTCTTGAGGCGCAGCAAGTCTTCCGAAGATCTCAAGAAGAAGTCGAAGGCGCCGGTACGATTGAATGGCACAGCATCCTGCGATTCCACAGCTTCCATCCTTCAAATGATCCAGGTGAAGCAATTGGAGGCGGGTTCTGACACTGTCGGTGGTGGCTTCACCAGCACACCGAGCAATCCAGAGGTTGCATTGGCCATCCAGTACTTTGAAAAGGTCAACGATGGACACTTTGCAGCGATCCGAGAGATGGTGACGGAAGATGTTGAGTTTCTCTTTCATGATCCCAACGGCGATGTGAACCATGAGCTGACCTGGAAAGATTTTGAAGCAGAGTTCTTCAAGGTCGGCAAGTCCTTCCCGGACTTTTTCTTTCGCCATGGCTTGGTGGAACAGAGCAAGACACAGGACGATGTTGTCGTCGTTCATGACCTCGTGCCATCAGGAACGCATTCTGGCGCTCCCTATGCTTTTGGACCTTGCGAACCCATTCAAGCTGCAGGAAAGAAGGTCGTCAGCGATCCCGAAGAAGTTCACATAACCTGCCGAGATGGCAAGATCTGCAAGTTTGCCTTCCACCCCAAAGGAGAAATGTCCGGCTTTGCTGGAATCTACACGCTCCTTGGCGGCTTTCCTCTCATGTAAGGCTACTTCCCACCACGAGCGCCTCAGCTCGCAATGACAGGCTATAGCTAGGTCGCCCGCACGAAACATTTATTTTGCTGTAATCCTCTATCTAAGGCAAGTCCCTTCCATCTTCATAGTCTCCCTTCTGCTCAACGTATCACTATTCTATGAGTAGGCAGCCCCAGCGTCGTGGATACATTTAAAAACGGTCTCCTTGACGGCGGCGCAATAAGGGTCCAACAGCTAACCCAGCGTACCGGTACCCAGCTGCAGACCGTGCCCGTTCAGACATCCTCCAGCAAAGCATACATGTAGATGGAGCCATGAGTTGAGGCAAGCAGCCAACTCTTGCGAGTCCTTAATAAAGAAGACGAGTGCTTAGTATTCAGTATTCTTGTTCGTTGAAGCTCAACCTTGAATCAATACCCTGTGTTGACATAGGGTCGCACAGATATCCAGCAAACAGCTGTACTTTTACGCCACCTGGCTACCACCCTCGCCGCATGGTTCGTGGGTGCATTATCAACCAAAATGTCCAGTGGCTGGCGTCTGCTGGACATGCTGGACATTCACTTCCTGCCGCGAGCTACGTACCAACCTCCTAGCTAGTAGTCTGTTTACCTCTCTTGAGCAAGCTTGCTTTTCAATAGCTGCATGATGCTTCTTTCAATGCCGGTTCAAGAGCTGCTGAGCTAAATGTGGCTCCCTGGCTGTGAAAAGAGCCAGTACTAGTAGTCGATCTACTAGCTCTACTAGGCGGAGAAAGGCAGGCTTCACCAGTACCGGCACCGTTGCTTGCCGGTAGCATGTACCACTGTTGCCCTCACGCTTGTCGGAGAAAAAGAACCTGGTACCATACAGTGAGCGCGCTTTGAGACCAGATGATGCCACCACGCTTGTTGGAAGCAGCCGAGGTTGAGGTTTTGGCTGCATTGGAGCAAAAACTGGATAGCTTGGGGTACTTTAAAACGGGGGCTGGCTGGGGACAGTTTGATTACTGCGTCCTTTTGAGTGTTTGAGCTTCAGACTAAAGTAGCTTCTATCTCCCTCAGGCTAAGGCAACTTGCCATTTGATTGAGGTCCGCGCCATAGTTGGCACCAAGAACATTCACCCTCTCACACAGGAACAGACATCACAATGTCATCATGGTTGGAGCCCTGCGCCCATGGGCAGTGTGTGATTCGATTCAATTGTTCGCTGGTTTTTTGTCTCCTCGGCTTTGCCGGTTTGGAGCAACCTGCAAGCTATTCGGGTATGATGTACTCTAGAGTAGGTCGTTAGCATCACTTGCCTCTCACGCAGGATACCAATCTAGTATGGTAGCTCTTCATGAGTCCTCCATACTGTGTTCTCTCGGGTCCCCGGAGTTCCTCTTCCGGTGGATCTGCTAGGGCTTCTTCAAGTTCGGCTATGTCATTGACGATGTTTGCTTTTTCTATCGTTAGAGCTCGCAAGCTACCTATTGACTGGTCCTGGTTGACCTCGTTTATCTCTTGTTCCAGCAGTGCTGGGCTGTCCTGGGTCGCCGTTAGCAGGCGTGTGTTTTTCAGCCTTGTTTAGAGGCTTTCTTCTACAAGAGCGCTACATACTTAGTACAGAATGGACTTTTCATATATCCTCGAGAAGGAGCACATCAAATCAAGGCCGTCCTGGAGTTAACGGATAAGTTCAAACCATAGCCAAAGACACAAATCCATGGATTCGATTTTGAGATAATTGGAATTCTGGCGAAAAGAGAGGAAAGGAGGCCAAATTCGCAATCAGCAGGGTATGTTTTAACATTGGATCAAACTTACAATGAGTTTCCTATTCAGTCCCACATGCCAATTTTGTGGTCACTTCTCCCGTTCACTTTCTACAGTAACTGGTACACAAATGATTTGTGATGTCATGTGACAATATTTAGATGTCACATGACAATTTCAGCTAGGAAAGCGAACACTAGATATAAACGTAGTAACTTATTATTGTGTTGATATTGTTGGAGCAATATGACTAGGTACCTTACTTATGCTGGAGCATTCCTCAAAACGCTCCAAATTAGGGGTAGATTTAGGGGCAAATTCCTGTTAGGGGCAGGTTTCCCTACAAATAGTGGTTTTTGGAGAATCTACCCCTAAATCCGCCCCTAAAATAGGGGTGTGTTGTCATTTTGAGGCGGATTTCAAAGCTGCCCCTAAGATAGGGGCGTTTTCAATATATTTTGAGTACAGTTCCGTTTACTGTTTGGGGCGGGTTTGAAATCCTATCCTAAATGTTAAAGGATGTTTCTAGAAACTGCCCCTAAAATAGGGGTGCTTTCACCATTCAGGGGCAGGTTTAGGGACGGATTCCACCCCAAAAATAGGGGCGGATTCTTGCCCCTATTATAGGGGCGTTTTGCATGACTGAGGGATGCTCCTGTTGGATAGTTTAGTTTATACAATTTAAAAATATCTCTTAAAACGGTAAAAAACCTAGAGTCTGGCTCTGGTCTGTGAGGCTAGTTGAGGCTAGAAAAATTCTTTTAAGTCTTTTCGCGAAACTTTAAATTTTTCGGGGTGATGTCGTGGTTTGGATTTAAATGTCCCAGCTAGCGGGAGCAGGCTTGGGTTTGCATGGGTCAGTTGAATTATGTGCCATAATTTAGTGCCGGTGCAGTTAGTTCTCCTCCATCACCATTTTTGCACCAAAATTAGGGGCACTTCAACTAGCGTAACTAACTAGAGCGACTCACATAACTAGGGTAACTAACGTCGGGTAACTGATGTAATTGGTGTGCAACTAACGTTAACAGCGTAAAATATTAGAGGATAACGGTCGTCATTTCAACTAGCTTTGTGTTGGACACAAAAAAAAATAACTAAGTTTTATTTTAAAGGCTACACCTCGTCAGACAATCCCGCTGAACGGAGCCGTGACGAACCCACATACCTCACGATGAGATTATGCCATAGGAGCCATATGGGTGCGGCGCAGCTGTGCTGGCTCAGTCTGATGGAAAGATCGCTGTTGCATCTGTACAGTCTTTCAGTACAATGAGCTGTGTCACCATCAGACAAGATAGGAACAGCTGTAGAGGACATAGAGTTCCTCTGTAAGGAAGGATGATGCAGTTCCTCAGCCATGACCTATCTAGAAAGATAGCTTGGTCAATACCAGCCAAAAGAGATGCATAGATCTGTATCCTGCATGGCTGGAGGATGGAGTTTCATGCAAAATCAGAGTTTGTGTTCATGTTATAGTTTAAAGAAGTAATGAAGAAGTAGTTGACCTGAGAAACAGACCCAACAGCACAAGTAGAGCTCTGCAGTAGACAGGATCCTGTATGGCCAGTGCCAGGGTATTGAGCAATTAGACTGTTCAATCATTGCTTCCACAGTGATTGAATAGCATTGGCTGCCAGCCTTGGGCTGGCCTTTCCAGCGCCAGTGGAAGGAGATCTCCACCAAACAGGGCTCTCCATCCCAGCTCTTGTGCACCTATCAGCTGAGTTCCTCTGGAATTCATAGCCTCAGACGCACAAAGGCGCCCACTTAGAAATGG
>CAICTM010000115.1:0-75000 GCA_903772945.1 Seminavis robusta | reverse complement strand
CCACTTTCAAGTCACTCATATTGGTCCATCCTTTCCCAACAACATCCACTCGTTGACATTCCGAAAACCCCTTGACGGAAGAAACCATGGCAGAAAAGACTAATATTGCCGAATAAGTGGAGGAGAGGATTTTCATTTGTCAAACTTTCCGCAGTCTTGCTCTCCCCACCGAATCGAATGATGAATCGAATCGAATGGAATGATTGAATCTCCCTTTCTCTTCCTCTATCACACCTCTGCAGGTAGACTACTAAATACGATGTACAGGTACCATTGTAGGTTCGACTCCACTGAGCTCAGACTCTCATCGACCGAACCCTCACAGGTGAGAATGCATGTGCGAAGCCAAAAAGATCCAAGATTAAATCAGATAAGCTGTCAAAGCACCTTGACTTGAGTCACCACGATTTTGCCAAGTAACATGCTCAAATCGTGGCAAATTCAAATTTTATTTATGGATTATGAAATTGAGCCAAAACATTTCTAATTTTACGAATGATCAATCGAATCCGTGCATGTAGTGTCTTGGTGGCCATGGTGGCAGTCACAGCAATGGTACAGTACAGGTACTACCGTACCGATAATGGGCAGCAGTCCGTACATGTAGTAACTAGACTTCTCTTGTCGTCATCGTAGCGGTAGCAGTACTGGTAGACGTCGCTGTTGTCGTCATACCGGCTCTTGTTGTGGCCGCAACGCCGTAACAGTACTGGTAGTTCAGTCGGCACCTTCCTTGTCGGTCAACCACTTTATTGCACAGTCGCTGACCATGTCGCCCAGCCACAGGATGTCTGACTTGACGGTAGTCTGACTTGACGGAAGTCTGACTTGACTGCAGTGATCCTAGCTAGTCTGAAGGAATGTACAGTACAGCGTACCGGTACTGTACCGATATTTGACGACTGAGTCTCAATCAAACAGACCAACTCTTCACGGAATGAATCAGCAGATGATTGTGCTGACACTCTTCTTTTAAGAATAGAAGTTGTAGCAGTAGCAGCTGCGGGCAGTAGTCTCTAGAGTCTAGTGGTGGATGAATTTTGTGCTCTCGGCGGTCGACTGTTCTTGTGGTTGCCGTAGAAGCAGATCCAACCACTTTGACTTGACTTCGTTTTCGTCGATCCTGACACAGTTGCCGTGGAGTTGCGGGAATACCTGTTTTATATGTTCCGCAGGCAGTTCCACGTTTCTTTTGGAAGAATGACTGAAAATAGAAGAATGACACAATCTGGAAGAATGACGCAATCTGGAAGGCCCTACGTAAAACGCGTAGAGATCAGTACTATTTGACGTAATCTGGAAGAATGACACAATCTGGAAGCTTGATGCAATTCGGAAGCATGACTCAAAGTGGAAGATTAACTCAACTTTCTTGTGACCAACCAAAACAACCTGCTTCAAGAGCCCATTCCCCGCAACTCCCGTAACTACTGGCCACAGATTCCGTCATCAGTCCTCGGTTGCTCATCCTGTGCTGGCTACTGTAGTCCATTCGATTCGATTCCGCAGTGATTTCATAATGGTCAAAGGAGGTGCGATGACGGGAACTTGAACTGGCCCTCATGTCCATCCAAATACCGGTAGAGTTTCACCAGTACTGGTGCGTATCAACTAACTTTTCTCTTCCCACGACAAGATAAGAAGAAAGCGCCTGTCATACCACAGCCTTTACTATAGTAGTTAGATAATCTGCCTACTCTAAACTCTACTGCTGTAATAAAATCCAAACCCCGGCTTCAATTCACACCGGAAAGCATCCCAACTTCTCACGGCAAGAATACTCAAGAATATAGGAAAAAGTGGCTTTTCTTTTTCGGCATCATCAAGGAGAACCTGACAAGCTGCCTTGTAAACATGTATTTGTGACCACAACTCAAAATGGCTTAAGAGTTGAAGTTTCCCGAGAATATTCCAGCTCGATCGGCATCGATCCTTCAACCTGCGGAAGTAAAGCTGAGCTCTTTTGCCTTTTGCCGCAATACCGGTCTGGTAGTCTAGCTGCTTCGGTGGTACTGTATGCATTTTTCGATGGTCGTACTACGAAGTTCTGATGACGAAGCTGTACCAGATGGTTGGGATGGGCTTGGCATCAATGGTCAAGCCCCCAAGTTTCTCCGTGCACTCACATGGGGAAAGCCATTACTGCATGCACTTGCTTGCAAGGTTGCCGTCCTTATCGTCCAACCCAATCTTCTGCACTCAATTGACGTCGTTCCCTGGCTCACACTCGGCCCCATTATCTGGTGAAACAGTCTCCAATATAGCAAAGTAGCAAGCTGCCACCATGAAGTTCCCTGGACCAACACCTGATGGTTTGCCGAGTGGTGATGATGCCGTGTCTGTTAGTTCTGCTTCCTTGAGCTTCTGCAACGATGGCATCGGGACTTCCACTACAACAACTCATGATGACCCAGTTCCTGTGAAGAGAGATGAGATCAAGGAGGTCCAAAAGATGGCCAAGAAGGACACCAGAAGTGTCCAGCTCTGGCGTTTGGTGGCTACTGCTGCCCTGCTGGTTACTGCCTTTGTTGTGACTTACACCACTTACACTCTACTGAAGAGAGAGGAGAAGAACAATTTTGAGACTGCCGTAAGTTACAGTAAAGCAGGAGTTCCTGCTTTTTTGCCCTGAAATGAGAGAATGGGTGAACTCACCGCTGGTAAATCCTTGACAATGACAGTTCCAGCAGTTTTCTCGTACTCTTAGCGAGAATGCCGTGAAGCAAATGTACGAGTTGAAAGATGGTTTGGATGAGCTGGGAAACTTCATCTCTGTCTGGGCCAATAGTGACAAGAACAACGAGTCCTTCCCATTTGTCACCCTCCCTGCATATGAGACTATAGCCCCTGGCATCATGGAGCATGCCCACATTGAGACGCTTGTCTATTGTCCATTTGTGAGAGCTGACCAGAAGGATGCCTGGCTAGACTATGCCAACAGGAACAAGGGCTGGGTGATTGAGGGTCACATGCAGCAAATGGGATCTCTTGAGAGACTCAAAGGAGGTCTACATACCTATAACAACAACATGACATTGTTGACTCCCAAGGGGGTCATTCCTGATCCAGAACCTCGAGACTACTATTTCCCGGTGTGGTTATACAGTCCTCCCCCAGCCGCCTACAGCATCATCAATGCCAATGCTGAAAGCATTCTACCACAACTTATTGCTGCCATGTTTAAACTGCAAAATGAGACTATCTTTTCGCAAGTCAGAAGACACCCTGGAATCCCTATTTCATTTTCAGCCGAAGAGCATGCCACGTACCACTCCAAGCTCAAAAACTCTAACGTGTCTAATCCTCATTCCATTTATATGCACCCAGTCTATGCAAAGCCTGGCAATAAGAGCTCAGGTGTTGCTGCAATACTTTCTGGGGCGATGGCTTGGGATGCATCTTTCTTGAACTTGCTACCTACGGGAGTGGAAGGAATCCATGTGGTCATCAGGAATACATGCAATCAAACTTACTCGTAAGCGATTGTCTGCCTGAAACAGTGTTCTATGGAGAAAGAAGATGATATACATGACTCATCACCACTTTTGCTCAATGTAGGTACAACATTGTGGGACGTGATGCTTTCTACCTTGGACCTGGGGATCACCATGAACCAGATTTTGACAAAATGGAAGTAGAAGCTAGGCTGGACTTGTCTACTCATCCTCATTTCAGAGAGTATGTTAAGAGTGGCCCAGGTGGACCCTGCCATTACTCCATGGTCAGTTCAACACATGTCGCGCCTCTGTGGACCTGGTCAGCTCACCAATTATCTCACATGTACGCGTGTTCATCTGCCTCCCATTGCAGCATATATACCCAAGCACAACCTTCCGAGAACTCTACGACACCAACACACCCGAAATCTTTGCAGCAGTTATTGCAGTAACATTTGCACTTGTAGCGGTCTCCTTCTTTATCTATGACATGATGCAGCAAAGGAGGAACACCAACCTCATCCACAAGGCTGCTCAGAGTAACAGTATCGTGACCTCCTTGTTCCCCGATCATATGAGAGACCGCTTGATGAATCAAGCCAAACAGGAGCAGTCAGTTCAACAGAAAATCAAGTCAAAGGCAGCTGTGTTTTTGAATGATGGTATGGAGCTGACAGCGAAGAGCATTGATATCAATGACGCTCCTCTGGCAGACCTGTACCTTGAGACAACGGTGCGTGAATCTCTGCTTTTCTTTTTAAATTTTTTTTGTCAATGCTGAGACCTCATGTCATAACCACTGGACGACAGGTTCTGTTTGCAGACATATCAGGCTTTACTGGTAAGGCTTAGATGGTTAGTTTGTTTAGTCAGGGATGCATTTGCTAACCCTTCCATTCATTGCCACAGCTTGGAGTTCTGTCCGAGGTAAGGCCAATATCAATTTTAAAGAATTGCGAGCAACAAATGTTCTATGCCTGTCTCATTGCCTGTATTGTTCATTACCATAATGTGCAGAACCATCACAAGTGTTTCTTCTGCTGGAAACTCTTTATGGTGCATTTGATCTGATTGCTCACCGTCGCCGCATTTTCAAAGGTAAGGTGTTGTATGCGTGCTAAGCTCCCTTATTTTGTGACATTTTGTTTCTCATTGGTACCTTGTCTGAATGCTTATTCTCAGTGGAAACTGTGGGAGACTGTTATGTCGGCAAGTGAGGTATTTTAATGTGTGTATTGCTTGCAGGCTATCATCTTGCTAACACTGTATCAAATGCTTTCAGCTGTTTGCGGTTTGCCTTGTAAGATCGATATGAATGGTGCAACCTTGTACGCAGCGGTTTTTGGGATCAATCTCACAAACTCCTTGCAAAATTTTTATAGACCCCAGGAAAGACCATGCTGTAGGAATGGCAAAATTTGGGCGAGATATCTTGCAAAGGATGAACACATTGACCAAAGAGCTTGAGGTGCTTTTGGGCCCAGACACCGGTGACCTCGGGCTCAGGATTGGTAAGTGGTAATGTCCACAGAGTCCTATTCCCTTCCGATTTGGCTAGACTCAGGTCATCACTCTTCCCTCAATCATGCAGGCATTCACTCTGGCCCCGTGACAGCTGGTGTCCTTCGTGGGGAACGGGCTCGATTCCAGCTTTTTGGCGATGTAAGTTTAATGGACGCATTTACAATGCAATCTTGCATTGACTGTGTGGCTGATTCTGCTCTTGTCATTGTCAACATTTGCAGACTGTCAACACCTGTGGAAGAATTGAGGGTTCTGGCATGTCATCCAGGATTCATTGCTCCAAAGAAACAGCAGAGCTCATTAAGACAGCGGGAAAAGAGTCCTGGCTTGAAAAGAGGCCGGAGCCTATTGAACTAAAAGGAAAAGGTACTGCCAGTAACTGGGTTATATGGGTGGCTGTGTTTGCCAGTCAAAAAGCTTTCCTCATGCTCTGCTGCTGTTTGCCAGGCCGCCTTGAAACCTTCTGGGTTACTGTGCGTAACGACCGTGCTGGCAGTGTCCATTCAAATAATGTGCTGAGCAATGAGAAGCTTGTTCCTACTGCATCTTATAACAAGAGCATCCATGGACTGGATGAGAAGACCAGCCGACTTATTGACTGGAATGTTGAGTCACTACTTCGAATCTTGAGACAAATCGTTGCTGGTCGCACATCTCAGCCGGCACTAACAAAGACCTCGGCTTGGCAGTGTCATCTCAATGAGGTGCCACTAGAAGCTGTCAAAGAAATCATCCACCTTCCCGCCTTTGACAGCAAAAGGAGCAGGGACAAGCAAGCAGAACCTAAGACAGTGGAAATACCTGATGAGATTGTCATGCAACTGCACCACCTTGTGAGCGTCATATCCACACTCTACAATGCCAATCCATGTAAGTTTCAGCGACGAGGAGATACAACCATGTATACAAAGCAAGTGCACTGATATCTCATTGATCCGATCTCATTTAACAAACTGGCAGTCCATAACTTTGAACATGCCAGGTAGGCCAGCAGCTGCTATTCACATCTGCGATTCTTCCACTCTTGAGCTCACCACCCCCTTTACAGTCATGTTGTAATGAGTGTCACAAAGCTAATGTCAAGGTAAGCATTTTCATCAATCACAAAGGACACGCAATTTCCTAATCCTCCCAGGTGTCTGACCCTCGTGTTTCCCTTTCTTTTCTGCAGAATCATTGCCCCTAACCAGTTGGTCCTCCTGGAGTCTGCTGCTGAGCTTCATGAGTAAGTTCTTGCCATTGCTTGTCCGCATGGTTTGGTATTGATATTTGAGACCTCACTAATGAACGTCATTACAACTCTTTATCTATAGCCACACCTATGGCATCACGTCAGATCCTCTTACCCAATTCGCCTGTGCATTTTCAGCGTTGATCCATGATGTTGGTGAGTACTTATTGTTACTTTGAGCTCCGCGTCTACTGTTGTGGTTGTCCTTACCAACTTCTCTTATAGACCATGTGGGGGTGTCCAATGCCCAGCTTGTCAAGGAAGGAGGCTCAATTGCTGCCAAGTACAAGGAGAGGAGTGTTGCAGAGCAGGTAGAGTTGAGCCAGTGGCAGCATCTGTAGCCACAGTTACACTGTGGGGACTAACTATGCCTCTTCTCTATGATTGTAGAACTCTTTAGAAATTTCCTGGAAGCTCTTGATGGATGATGAATACGCTGAGCTCCGATCTTTCCTCTTTGAGACCAGCTCTGATCTGAGCCGATTCCAAGACCTTGTCGTGAATTCTGTCATGGCAGTAAGTAGTTGCAGATGTTGTCATGCTGCATTTATTTCATTGGCAGCTGCTAACACGTTTCAATAATACTGCTTGTAGACGGACATTGTTGACAAGGATTTGAAGGCTTTAAGGAACCGCAGGTGGGACAAGGCCTTCAAGACAGGTGAATTTGCCAGCACAGGTCAACTTGAAGAAGACAATAGGGATGCTGTCAACAGGAAAGCCATTATCATTATTGAACACATCATCCAAGCTTCAGATATCTCACATACAATGCAGCACTGGCAAGTCTACAAGGTAAGGTGTTGTTCAGGATGTGCTATGGTTTGCTGTTAGTCAATAATTAGGAACTCAAGATGCGCATCGGTTTTTCCTCTGCTTTTAGAAATGGAATCAGAAGCTGTTTGAGGAGCTTTACGTAGCCTACTTGAATGGAAGGATGGAGAAGAATCCCTCTGAATTTTGGTACAATGGCGAATTTGGTAAGCCCGCTCCCTAGTTCTATGCAGAGAAAAGACACTGGCTGTTGTGCTTACTAGGTGCCTGTGCCATTCTTTCTTTAATTTAGGCTTCTTTGATTTCTATATCATCCCATTGACACAGAAGTTAAAGGACTGTGGAGTCTTTGGTGTCTCAAGTGATGAGTTCTTGAACTATGCCCAAAAGAATCGCGAGGAGTGGGCACTGAAGGGTGAATCTGTGGTGGCAGAGTTCCTTGAGGAGTGCAAATCCAAATATGGAGTGAAGGGTGATCAGGTGGAGATTGGCCACTTGCTGCCTCGTGGATCTCCCACTACCAAGAATGTTACGACTACTGAGATCATGCCGAGTCAAGACATTGAGGTTTGATGCCGACGAACTTCGACGTGGGCTCTCTGCACCCGATATGCCTTAGTTCGTAGTTCGGGAGTGGACGGGTTTCCGGTTCGGGAACACTTGTAATATCAAACGTCTACCGTAGCTTATTAATAGCATACATGTTATAATGACAACGTCACTGGAGTTTCTTCGACAACCGTGAAAAGAGTCTTTCATGAGATAGCAAGGAATGCTCAAACGACTAGATGACTGGAGCTGGGTACATCATCATGCCTTTGCATCGCCTCAAACTCAGTGACGAGTTGGCGGTCACAATGGCTCGAGCCCCAGGGGCTTGGCATTGGATTTTTGTTGGACTAACCCCCCCTGTCCCTGCATGCATGTGCCTCTCTTGAGGTGCTCGAGAAGATATGATGTTGGCCTGGACAACGGCAAAACGCGCGCGAGTCAAGTCGTCGAGAGCTATCATAGTGGAGTGGTAGGTCATACTAGTGTGGGATCATTTCCCCAGCGTCGTTGGGTAAAGACTGTGGTAGCATGACCAACTCAATGCTTTTGCTTTTTGGGCAGACACCAAGCACTGATTGGTGGGCCATTGGTGTCCCGTGGACTATAGTAAGCTGCCGTGTAGAGGAACTCAGTCATTCGATACGACGTACTATGACACAAACTAGTTCTGTTTTAGAAGGATTTGATTAGCAAGGTTTCACCCCACGATGGAAAGTATAGAGTAGACTCAATCAGTGGATGTTTGCATCTTGCATCTCTCTTATTTGACGAATGACGAAGCTGTACGGTACCAACTAGTTGCCCATCTTACTTACCCAAATTATAAAGAACGATGGCACGGCAAAGGCATTATAATTATCCATCTGTCGTCTATATATTGCTACCGGTACGAGTAAATCAATACGTCCTTTCAACAAGCCATAATTGCAACAGTCGTCACCTCGCCTCTCACCATATCATCACAGACAATCCTTAATCTTGGCAACAATCATCTCAATCCACGGATCAACCTCCGACAATCCCGTCCGTTCGTCAGATTCCCCACGTTCACAAAACTTTTGTCCACCCAATGTCTCAAATCGTGTATCTAATGCTTGAGCTACCTGATTACAATCTTTGGCCGAAGTGTGTTGTCTATCGAGTAACAAGTTGCTATCACCCAGGCCGAGTACTGCGTATTGTACTTTGGAGTTTAGCAAAGTTTCAGGGTGTGTCTTTCGTTTGAAGAATCGTACACACGCTCCGGCGTCTTCGGGTGGTGATTCGTTCTCGATTGTTTGTGCGATGAATATTGCTAGTGTGGATGGTTTGGCAAGAGGACCTTCGAGAAGGGCGGCCTTGAATTCTTTGCTCTTGGACATGCTGATTCTGTGCACATGAGTTGGGTCGATGGGGAGCGTCGAGAGTTTGCTACTGATTTGCTCAGCCACATCGGACGATAGATCGCCTCCGTAGAGGAGGATGACATCTTCAAGCTTGGTGGCCATTGTAGTCTACCGGTATGTTACTACATCAAGAGGAGAGGTCAATTATTATTGTGTGATGATCGCTGAGGCTTGGCCTGTCCGGCAGTGCTTCATCGGTTCCATATGTGGGGTGAGTGAGAGCTTTCGAGTCCAAGGAGAACGTGCTTGAGGAACGAGAACGTGCTTCCAAGAGAAGTGACGTCAAAATCTTCTCTTTTCTCCATGACTGAGGACACGGTTCACGAAGGAGTTAGGGACTGTCACTCAGGGTTAAAGGGGGACAAAATGGGGCCAAAAAGGGGGCCAAAATGGATTCTGGTGACAAGGATCCAGGATCTTTCGACCAGATCGAAGTCCAATTTCGAGGGCAGTATCTCAGAGTCTGTCGACAACAATAATGGAGGATATCTTGGCCCTGTGGGTAGAAAATCCACGCGAGGGAAAGGGCGTCCTGGTTTTGGTAGCCGCAGTATCTGTTGCCCTTCTTTGGTGGTGGAACAAACAGGATGAAAGGCGCTTGGCGGGCAAGCTAAAGACTGCATCCACAACCGAGACTACCAACAGGAAGAGCCGAGGCCCCGTTTGTCCCTTTTCTGCTGAATCCAACTTTTTGGTTGAAACAGCCCATGATTTGCCTCCAGCTCCACTGGATTTGTTGGAATCCTGGGTGGACCCGTCACACCCACACTTCGGCAAGTATCCCTTGGCCGCACGGTGGCTGGAGGCGGGGATTTCCGGGCAAGACACTCCTGGTATGCTGCGAGCTGGTCTCAAGAGACTACGCGACTCCAAATTCTTTCTGGTAGAAGAACCGTTCCGGCTCCAAGAGGAACTGGCCCTGAAGGAGAAGGCATTGGATGATCCCGAGCGGACCGTCTTTGTGGCAGAGTCCGATGACATGTGCATAAAAGCCCAGCAGGAATGCTTAGAACTTTTTCTTCAATATTTGCCACAGAGATATCCTGACTTATACTCCTACAACAAGCAGCAGAATACCATTCATGTTAAACCACTGGGCTCCACCTTTTACATCAATGACTATCAAGAACGGCCATTGGAACTTTGTGAAAGAATTGTGCAGGAAGATCTCGTCTTGATGAGACAACCCAAACAACCAGAGGAAAGTCAGTACATCATGTCTGCAGCAGCTGTGGTCTTTAGCTTCTTTCAGCTTGCAGAAAAACTCGGAAAACCAGTTGCCTTTATCCATGCACCAGTGCCCGGATATCAGGAACAATTGCGTCGGACATTGGACCTGACCTTTGACAAATTACTCAAGACAGAGTCCCCCATGTGGAGGAACAACTGGGGATTGGCACCATCTGGAGAGCTCGACAAGCCGCTGTTTGGAGAAACTGACCATGCCAATAAGGAGGGTCCTTCCTTTGACGCCTCGACAATGACAAGTGCCGATGTCCAAGGGATCTTTCTTAAAGTGGAGTATCAGACCATTCGCCGCTTACCAGCATCAGGATACTTGCTGTTTACGGCGAAGACCATGACAGATCCCATGAGCAGCTTGGAGCATACTCCCAAAGCAGCAGCCTGTTTGGCCAAGTCGATTCGAGGTATGAGTCCAGCAATGAGAGCCTACAAGGGAATAGAGAATGATGAAATCTGCAAGGTTGTGTTAGAGTACCTTGATAGCATTGCGGGTGACGAACAGGAAAAAGCAGGAGGGAAAGATGATGTTATTGGTGGGAGAAAGTAGCTCTTGCAGCTCCAGGCTGTTTCTACTCAAGGAGTCTACTACAGGTATCGGAGTATTGTTGATCGCGCCAATTACAAGAGATGTTCAACGAAGAATTGACGGTTTCCAGCCAATGTATCTATCTTATCTTCACACCTAGCTGCTTCAATGCAAAACCCGGACTACGGTATCGTACATGCTTGCCTCAAGTGTCTCCCTGTCAACTGTGAGGAGCCTCTCGGTTAGCTCGTCACTCGTCGCCCTTCCACGGTAAATGCCACCACGATCTTGCAGGATTGGACACTCGAATAGAGCATCATTGCAACCACATGTGGCAGTAGAATGGGCGACGGTGTGAAGCAGGTGCCGTCCCGTTATGACCTAGGCTTCAGCAACGCAGGTCCCCGAAGCAGGCCAATGGTGCTGTCAAAGGAAACGCCGTCCATCTTGGAATGACAAGCTCTCGTTTCCTTGGGATGCGCTTGTGTGTGGACGAAGCGGGCGCGAACAGGCGCGGCAGTGACGAAACGCCACGGAATCATCCATCCCTCTTGACACACAATTCGGTTGGCGAGAACTTGTCAAGCTTCGCGGCTAGATGGGGCTGATTCGATTCGGCCTCCTCAGTTCTCCGAAGCCAAAGAGGCCACGATTCGATTCAACGAGAGTGAAGTTATAAGGAAGTATTCGTTCCATGCGCATCTGTCTATCCTGGAACGCCTGGAAGAAATCGCTGCGGTCTGTTCACAAAACAGAGAAGATTGGTCCATTCGTTCCCCGAGCCGCAAGATTACGCAATCCAGCCTCGTGATAACATCGTCGGATATCAGCCGTAAGGGTGCCATGCTCGTTGAAGCTAAACCTGCAGTGGCACACAAACGCAAGGCAGCGGTTCGGGAGACTCGATTCGCAGGGGCTTTACGCGTAAGCACCAACCCGTTCAGGGTTGTTTAGGGAGAATCCTCTTCCTGATGGACACAAATAAGGCATGGGACTTGGCTACAGAAGCCGCTCAGGCATGGGTAGGTTGCTGTTTGGAGTGGCCATTGGTGTGCACAGTGCGCCCCTCGTTACCCGTATAATACAGGTTCTAACGCGAGAAGTGGGTTTACATCCTCATATCTGAGCATTGAAGTCGAGGTCAGGGTACGATGTACGGCAAGATGGAGTTGTCGATCCTGTGCATTATAACGGGGGAGTTACTATGGGTTAGAGGGGACTATGGTGAGGATGGGAGAGGGTGGCAAGGGAGGAGGGCGGGGAGGATCAAAGGAGTTAGACTAGCCGTACCGGTAGAGATCAAGAGCACCTCGATCATCGATAGGGTTGGTTGCAAGTTGCAAGGACCGGAATTGGGATCAAGTATGTAAGTACATCGTACCATACTCCTACCAGGAAGGTCTTACCGTTGATGAAAAAATGTCATTCACGCTGAAAAGTGATTAAAATTTTAAGTCGTGTTATCAATACCGTTTTCCTAGTCCCGGTTTTTCTAATCCCGTGATGAATCGGTGATGAAAATCTGGGTCACGGGTGATGAATTGACGACGACCCGTGATGAAAAGTGTTGAAAAGTGTTGAAAATGTGATGAATGGTGATGAATGGTGATGAATCCGTGATGAATCCATGATGAAAGGGTGATGAATGGGTGATGGACAATACTGAATGTAGTCTTCAAGTTCTATTCATCAACTCATTGTCTACACTTTGTTAGTTGCTAGTAGTAAGGATCGAACAGCATGAATTTGTCGTGCTCCAAATGGTAGCAAACCACGGCACAACAAGCTTCGAATGCGACCTTGTGGTTGCTACACCATGATGCCATTTCTTTGTCAAACAATCATAGCACTTCAATGATTCGTTGAAGGATTCGTGGCGTGCTAAAACTCTATCTTTCCACTCCTTGATCTCCTCTGGATCAAAAGGGTTTCGCATACTGATGAGTTCTCCCTCGCCAAGATAGCTCTTGTCTGCAATGATTCTCTTGCCTGGAACAAATCATGAAACTTTTTCTTAAGCTTCTTGCGAAACGTAGAAAGATCGTTGTACCTTCCTGGCGGGAGAGGCCCATAGACCCATGCAAGCTTTGGCTTGTCAATGCAAAGCAAAATCTCATAATTGAGACCGGGCTTGCCTCCAAACTTCCAAGCTGACCAAATAGTTGAAAAAGGTCTAGGTTCGGTCATGGGGCACATGGTGCAATCGAGAGAGAATGGCATCATGAGAGGGCTGTTGACATGATCCTCGAGCCTTCCTGTTTTCAAAATCAGAAGACTTTGAATTTTTCCTGCCCATCTCTTGGCAATCTTGCTCACGTGGCTTGCTTTTTTTAGGCCAAAGAATAGACCCAAATCCGTAAAGTCTTCACCCTTCCAAAGGAATCGAAGCCCAATCAAGAGGTTTCGAGGTTGCTTCTTGTCATGTTTCGTAAGACGGTAGCGAAAACTGACTTGGTTCGACATACAAAGATCTTTCCACATTTCCTGACAAACGACTGGCAATGCTCCATACACTTTGGAAAACCTTTCAATAGCACAATGTGGTTTGTATCTATCAGGCTTGCTGAATCCTGCTTTTTCGAGGCCCAATTCCAAAAACTGAGTCTCCGTAACCAAATCATTGTCATCGGTCATGGTGAGTGCTGAAAACATAGTGGTCGTGGGAATGGTTATTGTAAAAAGCAAGAGCAAAGCAAGAAATGCGCCAAAAAATGACCAGAAAAGGATCTGGCGCCCAATGACGTTTGCATTCCGATAGCCGGCTCTGTCGGTGTTCTAAGTACAGAAAGTAGTTGCTTGCTCTTGTATAAATGATATGAATAAATAATAAGTTTGAGTATTTAAAGGACACGTTAGGTGCCAACTCTCCACCTACCGGCCATGAATTTGAACCAACCTTTATCACAAAAATCTGACGCCAAAGAACATTTCCGGTCTGGATTCATGCATTTTGTTTGAAGCATTCATCCATCATGCCATCATTATCCGACGAAACCAAAGCAAAACTATTCAAGGACATCGAAGAAAACAAGTCGTCTACCTGTGACGATATTGTTAAGCTTCGTCCTGAGTTGTACGGCGGCCAGTTTCGGAGCCCAACGAGGAACAGGTACCACTATCTGCAGCGTATGAAAAAGGAGAAACCACAAGACTACTACAAGCAGTACGCCCAAGCACAGAAAGCACTCATCACCAACACGTTTCCAGACCAACAAAAGGAAGAAGAGCCCCAACTAGAGTCATTGGATCCTACTGAAGACAGTCCTTCAAAGCTGCAGTCTTTGTGGGGCACAGAAGCTGACACCGACACCGGCAAGTTTGGCGAAGACGCAACAGAGCCAACCAAGGAGATTCAAGATCAACGTGTTACCCGCTCAGCAACAGCAAAGAAAAGCAAGACGAAGAAGAAGAAGTCACCGCCAGCACAAGAAGTAGATCCAAGTCGTCGCATCCCTCCACCAATCAAGCGTTCCACCAACAAGAAGATGACTGAACAAACTGGTCCAACTGGCACACCGGTCCGCAAGAACAAGCCGAAAATTCCGGTGGGTATGAAGTCTCCTGCTGCAGCCATCTCGTCCAATCTCTTCACAAGCTTTGATGATGCGTATGAGCAGACTGACTATCAGGTCTCATTGAACACCGACTATCCAGAGAGCCACGTGAGGGTATCATGCGCAGATAAAGATCCAAGACAGCATCTACGTTCAACACCTTCTGCACTGCTGTTGCTCATAAGCTCAAGATCAACGTCATGAATCTGCTCGATTTGAATGATTATACACATTTCAATGGCTGGTTAGTGTTGAATGGACAGCCTTTCTCTTCTACAAAGCACAATCTGGCCTCAATCTTTTTGAATCATCATGATGAAGTCTTTGCCGTGGAACAGAAACCTTGTGTGCCAACAAAGACATCTCATTGGCTTGTGGGCAACTGCTGTTGCTGGTGATCCTTCGAGGCACATCACGTCCATTCTTATTGATTTCCGCTCGCAGAACATTGCCTGTACCAGCGACATGATCAGTGCTCAGCCGATGGCTCCGGCAAAAGACCAGAGAGTCCAATTCAGACTCCGAGAAGTCAGCGTCTCTACGAAGCAACCTGGTGGTGGTCCTCTCATGACACAGCTCCATATCCCTGGCTTCTTTGATCTCCGCGTTGTCGAAGAAAGGCCAAGAATGCTGAATGCAATGGAGGAAGAAGAACACACTCTTGCCAATGCTTTTGCTGGATGCAGCATCAAGAGAGTACCAGTTGTGCCGAGCAAACAGACAAGAGTCCAAGCTACTATGAACGGATACAGTGGCTTGGGAGCAAGCATGCACAGGGCACTCACCCCCCCCGCAGCAGCAGCAGTTTGCCCAGCAGCAGGCAGCTTGCTCAACAGCTTGCACAGCAGCGCAGAACAGCTTACGGCAGAAAGCTCGGCAGAGAGCTGAGCAGTTGAAGGTGAGTCTGTGGGTTGCTTGGCGCTTTGTGCTGGACAGTGCTGACATACAAATGAGAAATGCATAAAAGCTTCAAAGAGGTAAAGATGTGTGCGGGCTGATGCCTGCAGCACAATCTTTTTATGTTCTGTCTCCATCTGCCCACGCACTTCTTTATCTCTTTGGAGCTCTTCTTTTGCATTTCTCATTGTTGTCCACCACTGCTTAACCAATTGTATTCAAACTTTCAACTCACAGACTTGCTTCATCCATACTCTCAGGCACAGCAACGTTTGAAACAACAGTACCGTCAAGAGCAAGAACAGCTGCAGCAGCAGATGCAGCAACAGTATCTCCAAGAGCAGCAGCAGATGCAGGAACAGATGAAGCAAGACATGTACAAGGCGATGCAAGAGGAACGCAATAGGATGCAGCAGCAGATGCAGCAGCAGATGCAGCAGCAGATGCAGCAGTGGATGACTGTTCAGCCTGGTGGATCTGAGGGTGGGGGCAGTGCCATTACTGGAAGCACTGCGACCTCCGTAATGAGAGGTGGCCCTCCTCAAACCAACACTACAAACGAGTTTATTGTTGGAGGCCCTCATCAAGTGCCTCTTGGATCGTCTTCTTCTCAAGGCTCGAATGTCGATTTCGAATTCCATACACCCACGGCAGATGGAACAGCAGGAGCAGAAAGTGTGTACACTTTCCTCACGGATGACAACAACATCGAAAACGTCGAGAAGGAACGTCTCAAGCTGTTCAAGCCGACAGTGCATTCTGCCACTAGTGCTCGAGTCCAGTCTCGTGTAAACATGTCAAGCTTAAAGCGACAGGCAACAATTGATAAGAAGAGAGCTTTCGCAGCAAAAATGAATCAGAAAGTCGTCAATGATGCTGACTTGACACACACCAAAGGCGGTTCTGGTGACACGTTTACGAGAATCGATCAGCTCACTGATGATCTGAACAATGACATCAATCACAGCATCCACACTGTCAGCTCTGGAGCTTTTACTGATGAACAAGACGGGTTTTATGATAGCAGCACAGTCGAAGCCTGAACAACCAGCCAGACCAGTAGAGTATTGTGGTATTGGTGGCAACAAATAAGAAGAAGACAAGCAAAACAAACGAGGAAAATAGTATAACAGAAAAATAAAAGTAGTAACAGTTTGGTTAATGTAAAAGCTGCAATCCTATCCTATGCCGCCGTATCTTTCATCTAGACAACTGCTGTAGTTTTCGTACGCTTAGGTTCATTGCCAACAACATCAAATTGAACATCAGGTGGAGGTTTGATCCTAAATCGCTTTTTTGACATGCGAACATCCACTTTGCCCCTTTTGTCAATCTCTTGATAAAGATGTTTGCGAAAAACTTTGAGATCGAACTCCTTGTAGCAGTGTCTCGACTGACGAAGCTTCTTGGCCGAGATTTTCTTTCCAGTATCACGGTCGATCACCAAATGTTTTCCAGTATCAACATCTTCTTTCAGCTTTTTCGGGCAGATTGTTCTGTGCCAAGGCCTCTGTGTTGTGGGTGCATTGTCCTCCCACCTTTGGTGGATGATTGCAATGTCATGACCGTATGCTTCACAGTCCACGGCCATCCTTTCAAAATCTGCAAGGATCGATTTAATCATGGTCTCCAAATACCCTGTAAAATTGCTGAGTGCGTACTGCTGATATTCAAGTCTGCTCGCATGGACATCACTTGGATCCATGGAATCATTGACTTTTCCAGAGATGACATCAGCTCTGAGCTGTTCTCTGGCTGGACTGTTCTTCCATTTTGCGACTTGCTGTTGGGGTTGTTGCAAGAAGTTATCAATGACTTGGTGTTTCGGCTGAACTGCTGCCATGGCCACTGATTGTACTGTGGCATGCTGTCATAGAGCTCTCGAAGGTTCGTTTCAGCTGTGATGTTCTTGATCAAGATGTTGGCTCTGAGCATAGCTTTTGTCTTCGATTTCTTCCACTGAACACCCATGGCACACTCAACAAGACTGTCCGAGGCATCCACAGTGTTGTTGTTGGTGTTGTTGGTGTTGTTGGTGTTGTTGGTGTTGTTGGTGTTGTTGGTGTTGTTGGTGTTGCTGTTAGAAGCACCATCGGTCTCCATTTCATGTGTTGACATGGTGATGAATCCGTGATGAATTCGTGATGAATTGGAGTTGACCGTGATGAATGGTGGTTGAAAATGTGATGAATGGCGATGAATTGTGATGACGGGTGATGAATGGGTGATGAACAAAACTGAGTCCCGTGTTCAATTGGCGATCACTCCAAATTGCGGTTGAAACGCCAGCCCGGCAAAACAGCATGACGTCACTCAGCACGTGTTTTATTCTGATGAGTCGGCCCATGCGGGATTCATCAATGGTACCACCTTCCAGTAGGTACAAGCCGCTGTGCCGTAAACCTCCCAAGCACAATGCTACGCTCTACTACTGGTACCGATACGGTAGCTCGGCACAGATGGGTCTGTTCTCCCCTGACTGAAGACAAATTGAAATTTAGAAGCTGAGGTAAACCCGATTGTGCGTACAGGTAAATTAAATTTTTTGCAGTAAATCTAATGATACTCCATCTACCCATGTAAAGCTGTTTTCCACTGCGCTGCATGCAAGGTGCGGTGTGCGGCGACCGGTATCGTGCCGTACTACATGACATGTACATTGGCGTACCGTAGGTAGATATTTTTAGTACGCAGTATGCATTAAAATGTGCGTTGCTCTTGTGAAGAATTCGAGTGCCAGAGCTAGCCAGGTCACGTCTGAAGTTCACGTCGGAATTGTGCAGGATGCCTCATCTCCCCGTTATTTAAAATGGCTGGGAAGAATCTGCAGCAATAATGTAGAAAATTGATTGTACCCAAGCTTTCACAACTCAATCTGTCCCAGGGAGTTGAAGCAAAAATGTTGTACTCAGGCTCAACTTTTTCCCGTGACTCTTCACGGGAGTGGTCTTGGCACTCATCAAGACAAATTAACCCAGTCAGGATCGCGGTGCTTGGAGGTTGCATGCTTGCCTTCAGTTAGTTTTAGACTTGTCTTTCTGAAATCAAGTTGTGTCCGTTTCATCAAGCTCACAAAACCAAAACACCAGCAACGAAAAAACAACAACCACACACAATATGGTCCGCATCCGACTCTCCAAGATCTTCATGAAGAAATCCAAGGCACAAAAGTCAAAGGGAAAGCAAGAACGCATTTCCGTCGATGGCAAATACTTCACGGCCATTCCTAGATGGGAAACTGATCTTACCGAAACCTCCATGGAAGAGGACACCATGGACGATAGCTGGAATTCTTCCGACTGCCGTGGTCACCACCGACATGCACCTCTGGTGGCCAAAGAAGTACTAATGGCGCAACGAGCCAAAGGCGTCCCAGTCAAGATTGCTCCCGAGACCCGAGAAGACGAACAACGCAACTTGAACATCACCATGGCCCGCGCCAAGGAACTACCCAAAACCAGTTTTTTCACCAGCAACCACGTCATGGTCAACCGCATCCGAGCCAAGCGCAATGTACCTCCGTTGAGGAGATCTCCCGAACTGGACGAAGTGGCCCGGTGGCATGCACAACAAATGGCTGCCAAGGAAGAAAGTGCCTTTCATCCAGATCCTGCCGACGTTGTCGCACGCCTTGGCAAACCCAGTCGAAGAATAGGATCCAATGTCACAAAGGGACAGTCAACACAACACATGCATGGCAAGATGTTGGAGAAGCGAGGAGACTACAATAACATGATTGACCGAAGGTATATCTCATTTGGAATGGGCACCGCCAAAGGCCCTGATGGAGAGCTTTACATGTGCCAGATCTACAGAGGATAATCATACTAAAAAATAAACTCTGTTTGCCACTTGAAAATTTTCTTTTCCTACACTAACTTGATAGCTAGCTAGCTAAAAGAGTATGATAGTCACTCGCCGGTCGCTCAGGAAGGCCCAGTGATTGCAGCATCTGCCTCCATCATTGGGATCTTTTAAAACGATACTCGTGCATGGCTAGTTTTTGCCCATGGCGGAGATATCACTACCGATACTACGATACTGCGTGATCAGCAGGACGTTGACTTGACCGCGAAAAAGTCGGCCAGGGAAGGAGCGATGGCATCATTGCTAGCTGCATGCGGTTGTCACGGCATGAAGGCGGTGAGCGAATGCTGTATACTATCCCGTTATTCAGAGTCCGAGATTGAGCCGGTTGCTTCCACAGCACGTTATAGCTACACGGCAGCCAGACAAGGAATCGCATCATTTCTTTCTGGACGTCTCTACGGTGGTACGCTACTATTCAGCCAGCCCTACCGTGCTAGAACTCTCTGTGCTGCATGCTTACCAGTGGTAATTCTTGCGCAGCTTGGTGCGAGCAAGGAGGTGGCGGCTGGATCATCGATCGAGGCAAGACAGGTTCACTGCTTCACTGGCTGGGTCCAATAAGACAATGATTGTTCCGGATCCAGCGTACAGTCGTACATGTACTGTCCACTCTCGCAACCACGATCGACCTGCTGGTCAAAAAGCACATCATTCCCACAGGTCAGGCGAGCTGTATACTCTCACAATTAATTATCGACGAATGATTCAATCTTTGACAGCGAGACATGCAGTCATTTTGCCTCTTTGACGTCAGTGACCGCCAACCCCCATCATCTCATTATTGTTAGACTACCCAAGGATGAGGGGGCAGCCGTGCTCTTGCGTGGTCTTTTCATGGTTCCTACTACTGATCTTGAGCTCTTATAGTCCAACTGTGTACGCGTCAGCTTCTTTCATTGCCCCAGCATCCCCCAGATCAAGATGTGTTGTTACTTCTTTCCAACCTATTGGTTCCCTGCCTCGTCATCGTCGTCCAACTCTATCAGATGATCCCGATCCGGACGACTATATCGACCGCGATTCGTATTGGGTGTACATGTTTTACTTGCTCATGGTGTATCAACAACGCGAAGGTCACGTGCATGTGCCATTGAGGCATGTGGAAGAAGACGGATGGCATTTGGGAGAATGGTTGTCGGAACAACGGCGTGCGTACAAACAACAACGACTTTCTGCGACATATGCCGTTCGCCTCCAACAAGCCGGAGTGGCATGGGATCTGCAACAACAACATTGGAATGACATGTTTACACGCCTACAAGAATTTCGTCAAAAACACGGCCATTTTCCACGGCAACAACAACACCACGACGCCAAACTCGGGAGTTGGCTCAATACGCAACGCGCCGCCATGCGAAATGGCAAAATGAGCTTGAATCGTCGTGCCAAATTGGAAGCTTTGGGCGTCGCGTGGAATCAGCACCATCAAACGTGGAACGACATGGTGGCATTGCTGGAAGAATATCAGCAACGACACGGACACGTCCAAGTTCCGTTACGGCATGTGGAACAGGGCCGCAAGTTGGGAACGTGGTGGGCCAGTCAACGCAAATTTCTCAAAAAGGGAACCATGACACCCGAGCGACGAAAACGATTGGAGCCATTACTACTCATTGGAAATATTACTATTACTACTACTACTACTGCGACCACCTAACCGTAAACGAACGGGACAATCAATCTGCAGTGGATGCGGTCGGCCCGCGAGATATTCGACCGATTTTAGTGGAGTTTTTCTTCTGTGTCAGTAGCTACCGGTATTCCTCTCTGAACAATATCATACTGGATACACGGCAGAAAAGCGACGCAAAAATCCGGTCTGGAGCAGTCTTGATAGGAACGGCATCTATCTGTATGCGAAAGGTGATGATGACCAGCACGAGACGAAGAAATGGCTGCTTATTTCACGATGAGCGATCCAATCTGCCATCCACCAATTCACCAGACCCCAGAGAACGGTACGGTACCGTTACTTGCCACATGATTGCATGCATAGCATGCATCGATCCTTCCACGTACCGTATGGATTCTGTCGGCCTGCCCAATGTTGCGATGAGTAGTAGCACGAGACGAAGAAACTGTTGCCTACGGTATATATATAATATTTACCAGACCCCAGAAATCCTTCCACAGTGTCTCATGCATCCATCCTCCCACTTATTCTCTCTGCTTGTTGGGAAGCATTCGTCCAGAATGGAACTGATTTGACTGGCAGACGCACGAGCGAGGGGCAGGCAAACAAACAAGTGCGAGAGCCAAACTGACACAAACTGGAGGAAACGAATCGAATCGAATCGAATCTTTCTGTTTCGCTGTTTTACCTACGTACCATCAATCTCGGTAAACCCGTGCTAGCTAGCGTGTTCGTCCGCAGTTTTTTTATAATAAATTTTATAAGCCAGCGGAGCTGTGTAACCTCGGCAGAAAAGGTTTCAGTGTAGAAGCAGATACCCCTATTAGCTAGCTAGCTAGAAGCAGATACCTCTAGTGCTTAGCTAGTGCTTAACTTGCGCTTAGCTAGCTAGAAGCAGATTCCCCCTAGCTAGAAGCAGATTCCCATAGCAAGCTAGAAGCAGATACCCTAGCTAGCTAGAATACTAGTTATATAGCTTTCGCTGGCTTTAGAGTTTTTCCTGGTAGAAGCAGACCCTCTACTACTAGAATGCATGTAAATAGCTTTAGCTGGTGTAAAAGCACCATCCTAGGATACTTATTTAGTTTTTGCTGACTTATTTGTATTCTAACCCTACCCTTATACCTTCAGGGACCACCGTAGCAGGAAAAACAATTAAAGGGGTTGAGGGCTCTGGCAGCAAGACTGCCGAGGTAAAGACTCCTTGCCTTCTTTGCCAAATCTCTTTAGATTAGCATTGGAAACGGGAGCGCCCGCCTTGCTATAGCTAGGTGGTCCAACATGCGTCTCAAAGACCACGAATTACAAGTCACGTGCTATGGGTACGATTCGAACTACGGCAAAGCCATCTGCAACAGAGATACATGTAGTTCATATCCTTAGCTCAATGGACGCCATTGTCATCATGTTGATCAAGCACGAGGCAGACTTGACGGAGCTGATTTGGCGACTAGCTAGACAAGCAAGTTGTCTTTAGAAGTTTATTCTTCACAGAAATCACAGCAAGTACATTCGACACTACAGTCCACAATGAGTGTAGCCAACTGTTGGAATCGCAATCCACGTTCTGCACAGACAGCTGCTGAGATGCTGCCGGTCAATTGATTCCCTTGTATTTGCAGGGTCTCTGCAGAGAGGAAGAAGGAGCAACACTAGGTTAGAACGAACAGCAGCCAAACAAAAGGGAGTATATGCCTTGAGCTCAGCAACGCACGCACCAAGAGCAGTCAAGTGGTCAAAAGCCTCAGGCACTGGTCCAGTGAAAGCATTGTCATTCAAGTAAAGGTCAAACAAAGAGGCATTAAGCAAACGTATCTCCTCAGGGATGGTTCCAGAGAAGGAAGCTCCTTCCAAATTCATCTCGGACAAATCAGTCAATGCAAACATCTCATCGGGAATTGTGCCACGAAGCTGAGTGAATCCAAGCTGCAACACATTCAAGTCAGTAAGCTGGCTAATCAAAGGACTGATGGTACCATTGATTCCAGTATTCTCTCGAATTGATAAGGTCTTTAGCCTGCTCAAGGAGTAAAGCTCGTTGGGAACGGACCCTGCGAAGTTGTTGCCCTGAATCTCTATGTTGGCTGCGGAAATGGAAGACATGAATGAGCAACTACACCCCAATAAAACTGAATTGATCATCCTCATCAACTCACTCAGCCGCAGAAGGCTTCCAATATCCGCAGGGATGGTTCCTGTGAGTGAATTATAGTCCAGTTGTAGATCACTGAGGATAGAAGCCCCAGTAATAGCCGACGGGATGGTCCCAGAAAACTGATTTCCTCCAAGAGCAAGTAGTCCGAGCTGTGAGTTGCTGCGGAGAATTCCAGTAGGAATAGTTCCCCACAGTCGATTATCAGGCATAGCAAGTGTCTCCAAGGAGGTCAACCCCCCAAAAGCAACATCCAAGTCTCCACTCAAAGAGTTCTCAGGAGCGAGGAATCTCTTCAGTCCAGACAGGAGGGAAAGCTCTGGGGGCAAGACTCCAACCAAATCATTTCCGCTGGCAGCTGCAATTCAACGAGAAGGAGTTGAGTAAATTTTAACTGCGATGTCAATCCATGCAGCCAATTCTCACTCAGAACTCACGAAAAGCAATCTGGTCGACGGCACCATCAGCATCACAACTAACAAAGGCCCAGTTACACTCATTATCGTCAGACAACCAAGGAGTGTCACCACAACTGAGTGAGTTCGCGCCACAAAGGCTCCAATCGTCACCTCCTGAAGCATAATAGAAGGTTGCCAGGGCATACATTTGAAGCACCTTTGCATCGCTCATCCCCGAAGTGTCTTTTTCTCCCAACCACATGGCAGCCGAATATTGAGGAGAAGTCTTGTCCTGCAAAACCTCTCCCGATGTGCTGCTTTCCAAAAAGTCCAGCAACTCCCCCAAGGCAGCTGTAGTGGGAGCAGGTGATGGCGCCATTGTCGTCGTCGCCAGTTCGTCTTCGGATACCTCGGGAGGGCCAACTGGAAAGTTTTCCTCGTCGTCCAACGATTCAACAAATAGAATTCCAACAGGTCGAGCCAGGTCTTCCATTGAACTACTGTAGATGATGGACAGGGTCCCAGTGTTGGTTGGATCCGTATCAGGCATCAAGGACATGATGGCGCCACTCTCTTCCGAGTCGAAACCAGCAATATAAATGGTGCCATCGTCTCCCAAGGTCAACGATCCCGTGGCGGCTCCTGGTGCATACGTAGTGGACTGCGAATCAATCAATTCTTGAGTCGAAAAGGCATACAACCGCAACCCTCCCGCAAAGTCCGTGGTATAAACCGTGCAATCATCGTCTAAAATGGATTCATCGCCACAGCCAATTTTCAAACCCAACATACTAATGAATCCCATGCCTTCAGGGTCGGGTTCTGGTTGCGGAATAAAGACTTGTCCTTCTCCCGTTTCCAAATCGTACACGACCGTCTGACTGGCAAACGCGTAATTGAGGTCTCCCAGTTCATCAATAAAACTTCCCTGTGTTGTCATGTAGAGTTTGCCGTCGTAAATTTCAATTTGGTTGGGACCATTGCAGAGTCCTTCTTCGGTGCGGTTGCCTTGCGCAAAGACACCCAGGTAGTCTCCCGAATCGGCCCAGTACATGAGAATTTGATCCGTCAGGAAACTGGCCACGTACAGAATCGCGCCATCAAAATCAAAGCCGTACGGTCGCTTCAAGCCTCCCCCAAAGGCAAAGAATTCGACATCATCATCGCCACTGTCAAAGGTAGTGGGCACTCGCGCAATGGCTGATGTGTTGACCGTGGTTCCAGTGGAAATGTAGTAGTAACCACCATATTCCACAATATGATCCGGTGCTTCGAGGATACCAGGTAGCACAAACGGCTCAACCGAACCGCTTTCCAATCCAAACAAAAGGATTTCATCTCCTCCACGAGTGTTCCCCACCAACAAACCAGGCTCGGACGAAACAAGACTAGTACATGCCAGACAGTAGTAAGCGACAAGGGCAGAAAGGACCTTCATGGTGGCAGTAGCGTAGAAGGGTGTGATTGGAGTTGAGTCTCTTCCAAGTGCTAACCTCACTGTGGGCTAGTGGGGAGTCGATCAACCCCAGAAGCAAGAAAAAGATTTGTGTTCCACGATGTTCGCCCTCATTTATGACCCGGTCTCATTTTAAAATGACCACTAGCTGGACCCAGCTAGACTACCTTCGCAGTACTAGCTAGAGTACTCGATTCGATTCTGATATATGGGCGGGGGGGGTAAAGTAGGGAAATTTCTACGGAAGCCAGCCGAGGCCAGGCCTTTAATAAGCAAAGAACAGTCGAAATTCAGGACTAGGTTCTGTGGGACCAGGGGCGAGAAATTGAGGACCATTACGGGGGGCAAAGGGTTTGGCTTTGCGGGATCCACGGAGACATAAATGGGAAGCTTTCACAAGGGGATAGGGGTCTGCATGAAGAACATCATTTGAGAGTAGGAAAATTGAGTTTTGAAGGCAGTAGCAGAAGCAAGGCGTCGTAAGAGAGTCTTGGCTTGGGGGGCAAGCATGGCATCCACAGAAGCAACAAAGGGATGGAAGGAAGCGCGATTGGAGTCGCACACTTCTTTATATTTGGAAATTTTGTCGCGTTCTTGTTGGGTTAAAACTTTGACGGGATCTTTGTTTCGGTAAGAGGCACAGTCTAAATCAGTGACATGTACGTCAATAATATCTGTAGTACTATGTTCGAACAAGCCATGAATGGAAAGATCGCCATGTAAGAGCTCGGGGGCTGGAGGGGGATCTCTGGTGGTCCTCGTCACGGGGTCCTTGTCATGCTTCCCACCAAGGCCTTGATCAAAGAGTGGCTGAGAAGCTGGAGATTGCGACCCTACTGCCGGCTTTCATGTCATTGAGCAGAGAGAAGATGGCACTCTTTTCTCAATGACATATGGAAAGAAATACCCACCAATCGATGGCAACTCCCTGATCATATCAACCTTGGATCGAGCGTGTAGTCCTGAATCCTTTTCTGCGACAATCGGCATGGGACTTTGTCGTTATTGTTGTTGATGAGTGCCTCTCAGTGCAAAATGCTTCGGCAAAGTGAGCTCCTTCTGCTGTGTGGAGACAAATTGAAGTATCCATGTGCAGCATGCTGATGTTGTCAGCTACTTTTTTCCGTTCCAAGTACGACTCGCTGTTCTACATGATCCGAATGCACTGCCAAGGACAATGGATTGGCTCGAATTGAATTGAATCGAATCATTCGAATAGATATGAACGTATTGGCATCAATTTTGGATAGAGAACACTCGGGACTTCGAATCATCGGGACGGCGGACGTCAGCACAGCCACACGACACGGATGGAAAGAGCACAACATGTTTGTGATCATCTGCCTCCCTTCATTTTTGTTGGCATTCACATGATTGATTGATAGATAGGTACAGTACTAGTAGTACACTGCCAAGGCAAGGCAACCATGACGACACCAGCAGTGCGAAGGTCTCGCCGTGGACCAAAACCAAGACGATCCTTCGGTGCAGACGCAGAAATGGTCGGTCCAGCCGCTGCGACTACTGCTAGTATTAAGCATCCTATCCAAGGCAACAACACTGAAGCGCTGACCGTGGAATCTCACACAAAGTCTACTACTGAGGTCACAGGCAATGGCAGTAAGCGCGGTGTTGTTGTCAGTCCTGATGTGAGTGCTGCTTCAAGCAATGCAATGAAAACATTGAAAGAATCCACCAATGACATGGAAATTGTAGATGGATCCAGTTCCGGTAGTACTGATGATGAGGATGAGGATGGCCAGGAATTGATCCGTGATCTCATCAAGAGGAAACGAAAGGATCGTTCAGAGGCTTCTGACCTTGAAGAAGAAGGAGAATCAGATGCGGATTTGTTACACCAATCCTACAGTTTCAGCCCTGATGATTTCAGTGACGACGACGAGAGAGATGACGAGTTGATCCTTGATCTAGTCGAACGAAAGAGAAACATGAATCAAAGCTCCGTACATGTAGTAGCGTCCACTCCAAGAACAAGGAACAAGAGCAAAATGATTTCCAACGTGGTCACTCCAACTCCCTCGGAGCATCAGCAAACCAAGCACCTGGACCTGGCAGCCAAGGAAGAGGATGATGGCTACAACACCAGTGACATGGAGGAGGAAGCAAGTCGGAGTGACGACGACGAAGAGTTCTTGAGTAACCTAGAGAAAGACGAGAAGAAAACGTCTGTTCCTGTGACCCCGAGCCCCGCCAAAAAGAAGAAACCTAGTAGTCCAGCAAAGAAGACGCCATCGGACAGAAACAAAAAGAAGACTCCCACCAAGCGTGCTCCCAGCCAGAAGGACAAGAAGAAGCTAAACCCCCGCAGCATTGCGGTTCGGGGATTGCCTCGTGGATCTCTCGGAAAATGCCCCATCAGTGGGTTCACCATTCGGACGCTGGATGGAATCAAACCCTTTGTAGCCGCATCGTGTGATTGGAGTTTGCCGGGGCGTCTCTTGGTGGTGGCGGCTCCGGATCCCCCATCTCTGCAAAATGCCGTCGGCAAGACGTTTGATTCCGCCCAAGATCTCCATCAACACCTTCAAAAGATCGTCACTGATGAGGAACGCATTCTCGTCCCCAAGGCAACCTATGATATGGAGGCAGTCGCCGATCCAACGTTTACGTCGTGGGAATTTGCCAAGGCGAGACTCAATGCGGCAGGATTGATTCCGGATGGTAACGAAATAATCGAGCAAGAAGAAGACAACAATCAAAAGAGGAAAAGCAATAACCTACAGAAGGGGCCCATTGTGGTGGTCATCCAGTGGGACGGCAACGCCAAAGTGACGGCATCGGTTTGTCATTACACCGACATGCTGGATGCCAACAACAAAAGCGTGGAGGCTCTGCAATGGGCCATTATTGAAAACGGAGAAGGACGCGAGCTGCCGCCGGTGCTAGTGGGAGCCCCCGAATCCCTCATCCATCATCAACAATCCGATCTGGGTGACGACGAGGGCGAGGGTGACGACGACGACACGATTGCCGTTGACACTGGCAAGAACTTGATCCCGACACCCTCCAAACAGGTTGTCAATATCAAACTACCAGCTTCCCTGCTGGAGAAATCCATTCGACGGGCTGCCGGGTCCACGCAGCAGGGCGGCATTTGTACCATTGCGCCGCTACTGGATGCCTCGGCGTCTCTATTACTGCGGCGACGCGCTCACAACAACAATAACAACAACCAGCATCCTCTGCCAGGATCCACCCTGGCATTTCTCAAGACAGTCTGGGGCTGCATGCTGGTCGATGCCGCTCCCTTTGATGACGCGGACGATTGTCTAGGTCTACCTGGTTTGCTCGTGCTGTCGCTCGTGGCAAAGGCCAATCCAGACTGGACGCTCCCGCCACCCTTGAATCGGTTGTCTGTTGCGGCCGCTATCCGAGCTGCGACCGCTCCATCAAATCAATGGGTGGGGTTTGTGAAACGGCGCGAGGACTGGTGGCAGTTGGAAGACATGCCAGCAACAAAAGATACAGAGGACGAATTGGATTCTCCCCGTGCGGTTCTTCTCCGCAATGTTCTTCGTGCCACCCAAGTTGCTGTGGGAGGACGAGTTGCATGGGGCAAGTGGAACAGCTTTGTCGGTGACACTTCGGCGGGTGCAGCCATTGCGTACTTGAACGATGACGACTGGGATGGATCGGTTCTTCCACCTGCTCCGGGTCCTAGTATCAGTGGTGAAGATGAAAGCAAGATTCTGGCGGCTTGGGAACAAGGCCGTAGTCCATCCATTCCGCCCGAACTTCGCCTGAAGAAGCTAGATCACGAGTGTCGGTTGTCTGCAATCGATCCCACTGCCATGCCGTCTACCTTGGTGCTGCTTCAGGCGTTGCTCCAACAACCTCCCACGCATTGGAAGAAGCACAGCCTTCCTGCTTTGTCCAAACATATTCGAAAACTGATCAGTAATGTGAATCCGAGGGATCAAGAAAGCGTTCAGCTTTTGCGTCTGGCAACTTGGGGTACAAAGAAGCAAACAAAATCCAAATCACCACCACCACAAACAGCGGATACGCCAACTGCAGCAGGCAATACAGCGGTTGAATCTTTTCGTGAAGTTGTAACCAACACGGGTGAGCTGTCAGAAAAAGAGGCAGAATTGGTGGATTGCTACGAGGCTATTCAGAACTTGCAGCTGAAGGGTCTCTTTCAACAGCTTCAACCCACAGCGAATCCAGCTACGGAGACATCCTCTGCTACTATACCAGATGGGGTGGTTAGCTTTCCAGCGACTGTGCGTGTTCAAGCAGGAAAACCTGTGTCCGCCTTTGACGGCCGTGTGGCATTCCTTCTTGCGTTTGCTTCCGCTGTGGAAGTCCAAGTGTCTCCTGACGGCACGGATGGAAAGAAGGAGACTGTCAGCGCCATGTTCTGCGGTGACCCCGACGAGCCGTTACTGGTGCAGCGAATTGGGAAGGCCAGGAAGGATGGAAAAGAACTGGCAGGAGGCTCCAAATCAGGGGCAACGGCGGTGCCATCGCTCGGTTATGTGCAACGAACAAGGTCGAAAGAAGAAGCGAGGTTGATGGAAGCAGCCGAGCTTGAAGTGGCAAAGTATTGGAAAGGTGGGCTGACTATGCCGTTGCCTCTACCTGCTTTGGGAGTGCAATGGGAACTTGGGAGGAACAAGTCAGAAGGAGCCAAGAACGAAGACTGGGAGGAGGCTGAAAAGTCAGTGACGAGAACGGCGGAATTTGTGGACAATGGGAGCGGGAAGAAGACGTGGCGCTTTACGATTGCAGGCGTTGAGGTGGAGCCCTTTGATGCGCGCCCAGTTGTGTCGCCCTGTGCTTTGGACCTTGATGATCCCTCCATTAAGCCGGTGCCTATCGAACCAGGATCTGGGAGGGCTCGTCTCCTACGAGTTGCGTTTTACGTGGAGGGGGCTGCTTCGGTGGAAGAATCCCAAACCCCTTCTCACGCCGAGGCGCTGCTGGAGAGCATGTCTGCGCTGCATGATCTCGCCTGTGCCTACCGACTCTCTTCCCCAGATAGGCCCTGTGAAGGTTTGATTTATGACTGGCTGCCACTGACCGCACTGAGTCCAGTTCCCTCTAGGACATGGAGAGATGTATTGTTGGCAATACGGACGCGGGA
Source organism: Seminavis robusta (assembly GCA_903772945.1). Lineage (NCBI taxonomy): Eukaryota > Bacillariophyta > Bacillariophyceae > Naviculales > Naviculaceae > Seminavis > Seminavis robusta. The sequence continues at coordinate 45,256 of CAICTM010000115.1, read as the reverse complement.
ACAAGACCATGTGGTGCTGGGAAGGGGTATTCGTCCGGATGGGAGTGGCGCTCCCGGTGATATGACCGAAGGCGTTGTCCTCAGACTCTTTCATGCATTGGAATCATTATATCCCACCGTGCTCAAAAAGTTTGGTGCTTTCAAATTTTCCATACGGCCTCGAGGGGCTGCTTTCTATCATTTGTTGGCTTGCTTGGAACTGTTGGGTCGGGGGGAAGCGAAAAGCCAACAAAACGTCACGTCTGCCGAGTGCTCTCCCGGCCTTCTGGAGGCGGACAACAGTGGGAAGGGTTTGGCGAAGTCTGATGTCCCCGGGAAGAATCGATCTGGTTCAAATGGGCAGTCACCAAAAGAAGCAGAATCCGCAACACCTTCGAGGAAGCGTCGAAAACGGGGCATTGATTCAGCCGTGAGCTCTCGTTCGCCACAACCAACGAAGCGACCGAAACGTGCTGCTGCCGCCAGTGCCATGAAGAAGACATCGAATCTTTTCGCCGGTGATCATGGCAGGAAGACAGGCAGAGAGAAGAAGCCAACAACCCGCGAGGCAGATAGTGATTGCAGTGACCATTCAGTTTGTGATGAGGATTTGTTGCCCAAAGAGTACCTCCCGGTTCCTAAAGTGACAACTGAACTCTGGCTGCATCAAGAAGCATCTGTTTCCAAAGTTGTTCAGGGTGTACAAGAAGGCAAACGAGGACATGCGGATGCGTCGGCAGTTGGGGCTGGTAAGACCTTGACGGCTCTGGCCACCATTGCCCGACTTGCCCAGTGGATTGAAGACTCTGGTGGTTCTCGTCATGGGGTCCTTGTCATGCTTCCCACCAAGGCCTTGATCAAAGAGTGGCTGCTGGAAATTGCGACCCATACTGCCGGCTTTCATGTCGTTGAGCAGAGAGAAGATGGCACTCTTTTCTCAATGACATATGGAAAGAAAAACCCACCGATCGATGGCAACTCCCTGATCATATCAACCTTGGATCGAGTGTGTAGGAATCCTTTTCTGCGACAATCGGCATGGGACTTTGTCGTTATTGATGAGTGCCTCTCAGTGCAAAATGCTTCGGCGAAGCGAGCTCCTTCGGCGTGGAGACAAATTGAAGTATCCATGTGCGGCGTGCTGATGCTGTCGGCTACTTTTTTCCGTTCAAAATACGACTCGCTGTTCTACATGATCCGAATGCTGAGGTCGCCACTGCCGAGGACAATGGAATGGCTCCCAGCCACAATCCACGAGCATATCGTTTGCCAGATTCCGGAAACCGACCGAACTTGGACTATGGAGGCAGAAATGGTCAAGCTGCCACCCGAGGTTCTGCGCCTATACCGTACCAAAGTCGACACATACGGGAGATTGCAACTCAACGACCCTGGGAAGGTAGACGGACGGAAACTTTGGACGTCGCTGGGAAGCTTTCTTCGCACTCACTATGAGGGCCGGGATGGTGCACGTTATGGACGGAAGTCTATCATGGGCGACGCAATCATCAAGGTTGCGAACAAGCTCTTGCGCAAGAAGCGGCGTCCTCTTGTTTTTGCCGATACGGAACCTGAGGCTACGCATCTGGTGACTGTGATGACCAAAGCACGTATCCCGGCTCAAATGTGGAAAGATGTTGCCGCAGAGCGGATTGCAAACTCCTCCAGAGGCAAAAATGACGCAAAGAAGAACGAAAATGGCGTGATTGTTGCAGTGAAGAGCATTGAGGGGCAAGGTATCAACATGCAACACCACGCCGACTGCATCATTTGTCGACCTACAGAGGGTGACCTTCTTGAGCAAATGAAGGGGCGTGTGGACCGGCCAGGGCAGACCGAAAAGCAGCTGCTGCTTGTTGTCATAGTCGCGGAGCACACGATTGAGGAAGCAAAGTTTGCAAATATTCGCCTCGCCGGCAACTTCTTCCGACAGTATATAGCCCCAGTGGCCAAGAAGTATCGCGAGCGCGTTGACTTGGAGGCCACCTTGGCTGCTGGAGGCAAGAAGCAGCTAAAGAAGGGAACGGTGACGAAGAAATGGAGAGAGACACTGCAAGATGCAGGAAATTCCGGGTCATTTGCAAGGCTTCTCGACAAAGGTGGCAACGACATGGACGACGAGCCCAACGAGGACATGATGGCTGAAGTAACAGAAGAAGAAGATATGAATGGAAAGGCCAAACCCGCCGCCGCCGACGACGAAGACAAGCCTTTGAACAAGGTTCTTGTGAACAAGGGTGACCCCGTCGCCGTGAGGCAAGCCAAGGAAGATGCGAAGAACGGTCGGGCATCTTTGGCAGTTCGTCAATGGCTGTTCCCGCCTAAGCCCACAGCTCAAAAGGGTTTGAAGAAAAATGGAGAAAGGCCCCTGGCGAAAGTGTCGTTGCTGCGCTTTTCGGACACGACACCTCCCCTAATATTGAACCATGAGACGGTTCAGAAAGGTGTTTCGCATCTGATGGCGAAGGATGCAAAGCTCCGAGCAATCCTCGCGCGCGTTGGAGCAGTTGCGCTGGCGAACGACGTTGGTGAGCCCAAGGACTTGTCTCAGGGTCGTTTCTTTGATCAGTGTTTGCGTTCCATTACTTTTACGCAGATCTCGGTTGAAGCCGGAGAGTCTTTCATGAGGCGGCTGGCCATCAAGGCCGGCATATGCCTGGAGCGTAAGCACACGGCTGCGGGCACCTTGGACGCTTCCACGACAGCGTATCTGGCTCCATTCCTCGAAGGACGCTCTCGCGACGTGGTTTTCACTCATGCACTGCTGCGTCCGCTGGTTGACGAGTGCAAGATCAAGCAGGGAAAACGGACGGGATGGCCGCACCTCTGTGGACCAACCCACCCATGCGGAATGAGAGACGACCCTCAAGTTTTTCTCAACAAGGCTCGCGAGAACAGCACCGGCATTAGTGCTGGTTACTCCAATACGAAGGCAAGCTTCATCATCTCTCTCGTGGAAGATTTTGAAAGTGGAAAGGTTTCTGCCGAAAAGATCTCTAAGGCTTCGGACCGCGAAGCCGCCAGGATGCTCACGAGCCTGAGAGGCATTGGAGATTGGTCGGCCGGTGGCGTGCTGATGTTTTTCCTTCGTCGTGCTGACATTATGTTGTATGGGGATCTGACGGTTAGAAACTACCTGAATGATCTCTACGACATCAACCACAATCATGCATCCGAGACACTCGTGGAGTCCGCCGCAGATTTCGCGGACAACGGGGAGAACCGCAACCTGATGGATGCTCTTGCAAAGGAACGTGGATGGGAGCCCTACAGATCGGTTGTGACTCTTCTCATGTACCATCTTCAGGAGGAGAATTTAATTCTGGTGTAGCTGCGATCGAGGAAGCTTTGTCTTTGTTCTTCGAAGACTGGTGGAATCGGAAAGTTGATGTTCTGGGGGGGTTGCAAAATATGCTTGGGTACCCACCCTTTAAACCAAAATTTGATTGATAAATGCTTTTTGAATCCTCGCAGTCTCTCGCAGATCATACCGATCATTCACAGGTCAGTACTCGAGTGTCACGGCAGATCATACCGGTCATTCACCGGTCAGCAACTGGTTGTCGGAGTAGTTTGTCTTGTGCACTGCGCACTGTGCAGCTACTTCTATAAAATTTTGTTCTTGGAAGACTGGTGGAATCAGAAAGTTTATGTTCTGTAGAACGCTATATTGAAGAAACCTTCTAGCTAGCGAAATATGCTTGGGTACCCACCTTTAAACCAATTTCTTCTGGAATCCTGATTAGAAGGCTTAAGCGTGTGTAGCTATGAGTTCAACGATTTAATTCGTACGTTCCTCTCCACTCGATGGTAGTCGCTTGTGACTTTCCGAATGACCGCGTCAAGCAAGTGGTCGAACCTTTTCACCGTTTCTTCCAGGTTGCATAGAAGATGAAGTGCGCTGAAAGTTGGCCTCGTCTCACTTCTTCCTTCTTACCAGTGGCTCTATGATTTCTTGGTGAAGCCGGCTTGACGAAGAGACCCAACTGAAGAGATCCTCGTCTTCCAACCCGCCATATTCCTTCTCCGCCCAGGACGCTGATCCCTCGTGCCCCATTGCATCGCAACAACCTTGCTACATTCTTCCGCTCACTCTCTCCACGTTTTCTGCTCTCGATTAACTATACGCTTCCATTGAACTTCACTGATTGATCATGAAGTCCAAGGCAACTACTTCGGTTGTTTCTGGTGACGATGATGACCTCGAGTCAATCGGTTCAAATTTTGATGAGATGGGCACCTCGACTACAGCAATTCGGGAAGACCCATTTCCTGTGAAGAGAGATGAGATCAAGGAGGTCCAAAAGATGGCTAAGAAGGACACCAGAAGTGTCCAGCTCTGGCGTCTAGTGGCCACAGGCGCCTTACTGGTAACTGCCTTTGTTGTGACTTACTCCACTTACACTCTACTGAAGAAAGAGGAAAAGAACAATTTTGAGACTGCCGTAAGTTACTATAGTTTCTGCTGCATGCCCTGACATTATTGAGTGGGTGAACTAACCACAGGTATCTCTTTGTCATTGACAGTTCCAGCAGTTCTCTCGTGCTCTTAGTGAGACTTCAGTGAAGCAAATGCAAGAGTTGAGAGATGGCTTGGACCAGCTAGGAAACTTCATCTCTGTCTGGGCCCACAGTGATAAGAACAAAGAGTTTTTTCCATTTGTCACCCTCCCTACATTTGAGACTATTGCTCCTGGCATCATCAAGCAAGCCCACATTGAGACTATTGCCTATAGTCCATTTGTGAGAGCCGACCAGAAGGAAGCCTGGCTGGACTATGCCAACAAGAACAAAGGCTGGGTGATTGAGAGTCACATGCAGCAAATGGGATCCCTTCAGAGACTCAAGGGAGGTGAAAATACCTACGTCAACGACATGACATTGTTAACTCCAGAGGGGGTCATTCCCGACCCAGAACCTCGAGAGTATTATTTCCCTGCGTGGTCATACAGTCCTCCTCCAGTCACTCATGGTGGCATCAACGTGAATGTTGAACTTGTTTTCCCACAACTGATGGCTGCCATGTTTGAACTGCAGAATGAGACTCTATTTACCGAAGTCAGAAGACATCCTGGAATCCCAATCGCATTTTCACCACAAGAGCATGCCAGGTACCACTCTAAGCTCAAAAACTCCAATGTGTCCAACCCTCATTCCTTCTTTTTGCACCCAGTCTATGCAAAGCCTGGCAATAAGAGCTCAGGTGTTGCTGCCACAATTTCTGGGGCCATGGCTTGGGATGCTCCTCTCTTGAACTTGCTACCTACAGGAGTGGAAGGAATCCATGTAGTCATCAAGAATACATGCAACCAAACTTACACGTAAGTAATTGTCTGCCTGCATGAAACTGTGTTCTATGGAGAAAGAAAATGATATCCATGACTCATCACCACTTTTCCTCAATGTAGGTACAACATTGTGGGAGGTGATGCTTTCTACCTTGGCCCTGGGGATCACCATGAGACAGATTTTGACGAAATGGAAGTAGAAATTAGTCTGGATTTGTCTACTCACCCTCATTTCAGAGAGGTTGCCAAGAGTGGCCCAGGTGGACCCTGCCATTACTCCATGGTCAGTTTAACATTTGTTTCACCTTGTGGACCTGGTCAGCTCAGCAATGTATCTCACATGTGCGCATGTTCATCTCCCTCCCATTGCAGCATATCTACCCAAGCACAACCTTCCAAGAACTCTACGACACCAACACACCCGAAATCTTTGCAGCAGTGATTGCAGCCACATTTGCCCTTGTGGCAGTTTCCTTCTTTATCTACGACATGATGCAGCAAAGGAGGAACACCAACCTCATCCACCAGGCTGCTCAGAGTAACAGTATCGTGACCTCCTTGTTCCCCGATCATATGAGAGACCGCTTGATGAATCAAGCCAAACAAAAGCAGTCAGTTGAACAGAAAATCAAGTCGAAGGCAGCTGTGTTTCTGAATGATGGCACGGATCTTACAGCCAAGAGCATTGATATTAATGATGCGCCCCTGGCTGATTTGTATCTTGAAACAACGGTGGGTTAATATTCTTGTTGAATATTTCTTTTGTCGCCCGTGCCCTGACATCATCACCCCTTTTATGCCAGGTTTTGTATGCGGACATATCAGGCTTTACTGGTAAGGCTCCAGATGGATGGTTGCTTATAGTCAGTGCATGTTGCCCCCGTTGCTAACCCGTTCTATTGTCACAGCTTGGAGTTCTGTTAGAGGTAGGCTAGCCTTGTAGAATCAATCGAAGCACCTTATACATGTTTATCTCAGATTTTGTCTTGTTCCTTGCTATGTTTTCTCTACTCCAGAACCATCACAAGTATTCATTCTCCTGGAAACTCTTTATGGTTCATTTGATCTCATTGCTCAACGTCGGCGTGTCTTCAAAGGTAAGCAAGAAATTCACAGGTATTGACAGTCTAGTCATTGAGCTAATGCCTTCGTGACTCTAATCGTTTGTTCCATCATTACTGTGACAGTGGAAACAGTGGGTGATTGCTATGTTGGTGAGTGCTTCCCTAGGATGTCACATACTTTGCCACAGCTTCTTCCGTAGCCTCCTTACAGCACAGCTCATTACTGAATCACCTGTATGCTGTCATTGATCCTTTCAGCTGTTTGTGGCCTACCAGGTAAAGAGGATACCAGCAGTATACCAGCCCTGAACATTAACAACTTTCGCTAGCTGGATTCTCACATTATCCAATTTAACCTTGATTGATAGACCCCAGAAAAGACCATGCCCTGGCAATGGCCAAGTTTGGGCAAGACATCCTTCAAAGGATGAATGTGCTGACCAAGGAACTGGAGGTGCTCTTGGGACCAGACACAGGCGACCTCAAGCTCAGGATTGGTAGGTTTCATTATCAGCAATCTGCAACTTGCAATTTGCCCATGCTTGCACTTGACTTAACAAAAATTTATCCTTTCTACCTCCAGGCATTCACTCTGGCCCTGTGACAGCTGGTGTCCTTCGTGGGGAACGAGCTCGGTTCCAGCTTTTTGGCGATGTAAGTTTAATTAAGTGGAAGCATTATTATGCAACCTTGCACTGAATGTGTGGCCAATTCTGCCCCGGTATTCTTCAAACGCTGGTAGACTGTCAACACCTGTGGTAGAATTGAGAGTTCAGGTATTCCTTCCAGGATTCATTGCTCGAAAGAAACAGCAGAACTCATTAAGATAGCGGGAAAAGAGCACTGGCTTGAAAAGAGGCTGGAGCCTATTGAACTGAAAGGAAAAGGTACTTCCTGTAACTGAGTTGTGGATGGTTTTGTTTGCCAGCCAATCGAATCTTGCTAATGGTTCTGCAATTTGACAGGTTGCCTTGAAACCTACTGGATTGCCGGGCGTAATGACCGTGCCGGCAGTGACCATTCGAATGTGCTGAGTAATGAGAAGTTTGTTCCTATGGTACAGGGCCCTGTATCTTATGACAAGAGCATCCATGGATTGGACGAGAAGACCAGTCGACTTATAGACTGGAATGTTGAGTCGCTACTTCGAATCTTGAGGCAAATCGTTGCGAGTCGCACATCACAGCCGACACTAACAAAGAGCTCGGCTCGGCAGCATCATCTGGAAGAGGTGCCTCTGGAAGCTGTAAAAGAAATCATCCACCTTCCAGCCTTTGACAGCAAAAGGTGCAGGGAAAAGCAAGTAGAAACCAAGGCAGTGGAAATCCCTGATGAAATTGTCATGCAACTGCACCACCTTGTGAGTGTCATCTCTACACTCTATAATGACAATCCATGTAAGTATCTATGGCGGAGGAGATACAACCAAACCAATCAAGTGCACTGATATCTCATCAATCCCATGTCATTTGACAAACTTGCAGTCCATAACTTTGAGCATGCAAGGTAGGGCAGCTGCTGCTATAGTCACATCTGTGATTCTTGCACATTTGAGCTCATCTGGCCTTTTTCTGCTCCGCATCTACAGTCATGTGGTAATGAGTGTCGCAAAGCTAATGTCAAGGTAAGTATTTTCATCAATCACAAAGGCAACTCGATTTCCCAGCCCTCCCAGGTTATCTGACCCTCTACTATCCCTTTCTTCTCTGCAGAATCATTGCTCCAAACCAGTTTGGCCCCCGGGAGTCAGCTGCTGAGCTTCATGAGTGAGTTCTTGCCATTGCTTCTCCTTATGTTCCCCACATTTAGTGTTTATTGTTGAGAGCTCACCAATGTAACTCATTGCAACTCTTTAGCCACACCTATGGCATCACCTCAGATCCCCTTACCCAATTCGCCTGTGCATTTTCAGCCTTGATCCATGATGTTGGTGAGTACTTGTTGCTTTGGTATCCTTGTCTATTGTTGCAGTTGTCCTTACAAGGTTGTCTTAGATCATGTGGGAGTGTCCAATGCCCAGCTTGTCAAGGAAGGAGTCTCCATTGCTGCCAAATACAAGGAGAGGAGTGTTGCAGAACAAGTAAGTTGAGCCATTGTTAGCTTCTGTGGTCAATGTGCAACTGGGGGGACTCACTATATGCCTCTTCTGCTCCATGATTGTAGAACTCATTGGAAATTGCTTGGAAGCTCTTGATGGGTGATGAGTATGCTGAGCTTCGGTCCTTCCTCTTTGAGACCAAAGCTGATCTGAGCCGATTCCAAGACCTTGTTGTGAATTCGGTCATGGCAGTAAGTAGTTGCAGATGGTGTCATTTTGCATCTATTTCATTGGCAGCTGCTAACACGTTTCAATAATACTGCTTGTAGACGGACATTGTGGACAAGGATCTAAAGGCATTAAGGAACCGCAGGTGGGACAAGGCCTTCAAGACAGGTGAATTTGCCAGCTCAGGTCAACTTGAAGAAAATGCCAGGGATTCTGTCAACAGGAAAGCCACCATCATTATTGAACACATCATCCAAGCCTCGGATATATCGCACACAATGCAGCACTGGCATGTCTACAAGGTAAGGTGTTGTTGAGGAGGTGCTCTGATTTGGCATTAGTCGACCCAGACTCTGACAAGAAACATTTTGTTTGTCCCCTGCTTGCAGAAATGGAATCAGAAGCTGTTTGAGGAGCTTTATGTAGCCTACTTGAATGGAAGGATGGAGAAGAATCCCGCGGACTTTTGGTACAATGGCGAATTTGGTAAGCCCCCTCCCTCATTCTACATGTACAAGAAAGGCACCAGCTGTTGTGCTCACTAGGTTGCTGTGTCATTCTTTCTTTGATAGGCTTCTTTGATTTCTACATCATCCCCTTGACACAGAAGTTGAAGGATTGTGGAGTCTTTGGTGTCTCAAGTGATGAGTTCTTGAACTATGCCCGCACAAATCGTGAGGAGTGGGCACTGAAGGGTGAATCTGTGGTAGCAGAGTTCATTGAGGAGTGCAAGTCCAAGTATGGGGTCAAGGGAGGTCAGGTAGAGATCGGACACTTGTTGCCACGTGGGTCTTCTGTCACTCTGCCTATAGAAACTTTTGTAAATGAGGACATTGAAGTGTGAGTCCTCTAGAGGGCGACTCCCAGGCATGACGACAGGAGAAAAGACCGCCGGAAGGGAAATCTCCGCGGCATCGAATAAGATAAGGTACATAACATAACATAACACAACACAACAATCTATCTGTTCTTCGTTAGAGCTACGCCCCCAATTGTGTTGAGGTTTTGTGTTTGCAGAAATACCGGTAGAGATTCGATCTCCGAAACTGGGTTCGAATGCTTAGTTACTTCTACATTTCTACGAGGCTACAGTGTTTTGCAATCCTCGTTTACGAACGTATCTTCTTTTCCATTGGCATCCATTTTCGAGCTGTTTTCTTCATTTTCCATCCGCCCGAGTGGACTTGCAGAGTGTTTTGCCCGGGATCCAGTGCAGTCAAACATAGTTGTGCAAAGCTGAGTGCATGGTACGGTTGGCTGGTTGGCTGGCCGATCCACCATCCACCGACTTTTCGTTCCCTAGGTACGCTCTCGGAACTGTCTGTTGGCTGCAGCCATGTCTTCGCGTATTTACATCTGATTTTAAAAGTCGAGCGTCGTCCGTAGAGGTGCTTTGTGCAGCGACGAGTTCAAAATGGCTGAAAACACCGTCAAAGTCTGCTAAAAGAAAGAATCGAATCGAATCGAATCGAATCGAATCGAATCGAATCGAATCGAATCGAATCGAACGGACTGTATGAGCTACTCTATCAGCCTCTCTTCCAACATGTGCTGAGTAGCTCACTAGCTAGCTGGAGCTGGAACCATCCTTGTCATTGCGTTTGCGACTCCGTGGATGTGCGCTGAGGACAGAATCGACTGGACTCGTAGAAAGCAAAACCACAGCAATCGTAAATTTTACCCTCTCGCCAGCCATGTAGCAGATACCCATGTCGAGAATCAAGTTACATAGAGCTGCAGTCTTTTTTTTTGTGGCCTTTGGAAGATCTTCAACCAAGTGCCGAGTCGAGAGTCGAGAGTCGAGTCGAGTGTACAGTTTTATGCGAGTGATAAAAGTGACTCCGATGTGTGACCGAGCTCTATTTAAAATATTAAAAATAATTTTCATTGGGGCAATGAGGCTTTCACATTTCACAGAATCATGGACCATGCTGGCAGTCACAGTTAGATATCGCCAACACCAGTTCTTGGGAGTAGGACTTATTAAATGCCAAAACCAATACCGCAGAGAATCCGAGGGACGTTCTTGGACAGTTTGACATGGAGGTTCAAGATTTAAAGGACCTGTTCCGAACGCTCTTGGACACCTTTTGATTTGTTAATTCATTGACTTGCTCTTCAAGGAAAGTTTCTTCACATTCAGTAATGTGTTCAAGGTGAGGGTCGCTTGTTCCCTCGTTGACTGGCTTTGAACCAGTGTGAAGGGTGAAGGGGGGCTCTTCTTGTCGGAACAAAAAGCTCTCAACGTTCCCAAGCAAGCTCCAAAGTCACAGAGCATCCAAGCAGTAAAAGGGACTTTTAGCTTTTCCATTTCACAGCTACCATATTGCTGCCACAGCCATCACCTTTACAAATCTTTCCCTCTCTACCTTCACTAATATACAATATACATTCTGCACCAGCACCACCATGATGCGCCGCAACCGTAGCACGGGAGGCTTGAATGGTCCTCCTGTTGCTGTGATTCAAGTTCCTCAGCTTTTGCGTGACAATGACAATGACGACGTGCCATCGCAAGTGGAAGTGAAAAAGCTGCGAGCCCCCAATATCCTTCGTTTGATGGAATCGAGTACAAGACGACGCAAAAAGACGTCCAACAACAAGAAAGAGACCAATCGGCGCTTCCAATTTCGAGACAGTGCCAATACACCCATGCCCCGTTTGATGGAGTATCCCGCCAAAGCCACTGTACCGGTACAAGGAGGCCTTGTCAAGACGACGACAAAGAAGCAGAAGAGTCAACAAGACGATCACCGCAAATCCATCCAACAGAGGATTGCCGAAGCCCGACACAATAGTCAAACCAGCACCAACAACACCAACTCCAATGGCAGTCACACGACCAGTGTTGGTAGCAACAACAGCCATGACAATGACAGCTTCCTCCCCAATATGAAAAAGCCCAAAGAGCGACGTGCTGCCATCACCATGACCAAGGCGTCCTCGCAGCGACAGCTTCAGCAGCTACTAGATACAACACAACAGCAGCAGCAGCAAAAGAAGAAGAAGAAAGATGCCACAAAGAAAAAGGACGCCACAAAGAAAAAGGGAGACGACGATAAGTACTTGAATGCGCTGTCGTCGTTTTTGCTGCAGTCAGCACGCCATGCGTCCAAGACAGCTGGACAAGGACGGTCCAATAAGGACACACAGAGTCTCTCTCTCAGTCATCAGGACTACGAGATGGCTTCGACGACAGTGGCGTCTACTTGGGCTCCACCGTCGCAACAACAGCCAGAATCACTCGTCAAAGCAGAACCAGAATGCATTGGCATGCGCAAATCCTTTTCCGTGCCGACCATTCAACAGTTGAACACACGAGAACTCGTTGATTCCTACAAGGGCCGTAACGGTACGGCCATGCAGTTGCTCGATCCCGGTCGTTTGGATACCTTTTTGTGCCACGAAGGACGACTCATTCAGTGTCCTACCACGCAATGCTCCGTCTCCACCGTCACGGTGCCTCGCGACATTGGAGTCGACTTTTCGCAGGATGACAATCATTGTCGTCGCACCAGTGTCGACAGCTCGGTCAATCCCTATCGACGACGATCCAGTATCTCCATGACTTCCTCTTACATTGCCGCCGGGGCGGGCATCTACGATTCCATGATGGATGCAAGTAATACCAATTATCAGTATCATCCCAAGATTCGGAGTAAACAACAGCGTCCTTCGACCAATACTACGAAACCACCCAAGAGCAGACCCAAACTGTCCACACAACCCAGTTTGGCACGCTTGTTTCCTGGCAATAAGACGGAGATGGATTCTTCCAACAAGACCCTTGCCACGGCGGCCATGTCCTTGTTTTCCGCATCTGATCCAGCGTCCCTTCCGGCGACGATGACTCCTACGACTCCACAACGACCACGAAAGTGGTTGGCCGCACCCAGTCCACCAGGAGAAGACGAGCCATCCTTTCGTCATGTCCAGTCGCTCACCCAGTTGCGCATGTGAATGGAATGAAATGAAATGAAAATGTGATGTGATGAGCGAGTATGTATTCGTGCGCAACGGGCAAGCGAACGCGTGCAGTTTAGGAAAGAAGTGTGTATTAGTAATCAGTTTTGTTATCAACAGAGATTGGCGAGCTATAGCAAGGTCAACAACGATAATCTTGGGGCATAGCTCTAGCGATACAACAGTACCGTAGTTAGACAGCCACCTTTGGTCGTTTGCTGTCCGGCTCATCAAACAATGTAAGGTCAACAATCTCTTGTGGCGCGCCACCAGCTCCGGGCAATTGTGGCATTGCTTCCAGTTTGGGCTGTACAACCACAACTGCTGCCCCATCACTTCTTGAAGCTGCAACACCCCTCCCTTGCAGGGCAATCTTTTTCTTTTGATCTGCAATTTCTCCCTCCAACTTGGCAATGGCATCTTCACAAGAACAGTCCGACTCGTGAATGATCTCTACTGGCGTATGGCTTGCCACAATTTCTTTCTTCATAGTCTTAGGATTCACCACACGCAAGAGGTGTCGTAGGAGGCCATCTTCTTGCACACGGCTTTGCCCTCGGTAGTGCTCCAACAGAGCTGCCTCGACAGGAATAGTGCAGCTGTTGTATCGCTGGTCTGTATTCATCTCGCAATACCAATTTGCATCTTGATCCGGAAGGTCTTGGTCTGCAGGGAATGAGCGCCATTTGCCACATCTACTGCATTCAACAGAGGACTTGAAGTCCTTCAGATCCTCCAGCTCCTCAGCTGAGAAGTGGAAGTGCTTCTCAGAAAAGTTTCCGTCAATCACTTGCTGTGCAACTCCAGATTTGTTTACTGACCGGGCGTAGATCTTGGCCTCCATTGTTCCTTTCATGGCCAACCTAAAGCAGCGCACAGGCTTCTTTTGACCATAACGATGGGCACGGGAAATGCATTGGTCACTGACACTCGGGTTGAAATGGTTGTCAAGGAGGACAACTACTGAGGCAGAGCACTAAGAAAGATCAACAGAAAGGTCAAATGTCAGATCCCTGTTCATTGCCAATCAGCTCCAAGATGATACAAAATCAAAATGTACTCACCAAATTGATTCCAATTCCTCCAGCAAGACAAGAAATGGTGAAGACCTTGACATTTGGATCACCATTAAACTTCTCCACAAGACTGCCACGTCGGCCGCTATCAACACCCCCATCGATCCGGACAAAATCTTTGCCCTTTTTCCATCCTCCAAGCTTCAAACCTGCAAATGATTTGTGCTTCAGCGAAGTAACATGCTTGGTCCAGTCAGATTGTGAAAGGAACCACTCAACAATGCTTAATGTATTCAGGTCCTTGGAGTACACCAAAGTTTTGTCCCCATCTCGGACAGCTGTAGCCAGAATATGTGCAAGAATGATCAACTTGGGACTGTTTCGGCACTTGTGCATTCCGTTGAATTCACTTTTCTTGAGCCCATCATCCATGAACCATAAGTCTTCATCATCTACCACATCATCATATTGCTTCCAGGTTTCCTCTTTGCCTTTCTTTCCCTTGATCAGTTTTAAGCATCCCGGATGGTTGTACATGGGAGACAGAGCAGCATACATCCTTAAAATGAAGGAAATGTGATGTGAGCCAAATCCAGACATGGCAACAGAGCATGCAACATTCTTTGCAAGCTTACTTGAAGAAGTTTTTATCCCCCTCATGTTGCTGTCGCTTGTACACCTTGGCCAGCTTTGTTTGAATCCGGGTTGGGTGTAAATCGAGAAGTGTGTCGTATAGAGGGGGAAGCTGGTCTCGCAACACAGTTGCACTCTTCCTGTGCACATATGGGTCAACCTTTCTCTTGAGATCCAGTTGTTGCTGCAGAGACACCAGCTTGTCTTCATCGGCAGCATCTGAAGGAAGGCCACGTTCAATAGGTTCGCTGTCACACCCAGAAGAGAAAACAACCAATAGTTTTAGGAAGGAATCAACCGGCAGCTCACTCTTGTGCACAATGCAGACTTACCGGAATACTTTCTCAAACTCATGCCCTGATTGGACTTCAATGACTCCAGGTCTAATGAATTCCACCATATGAAAGTACTCAGTGACATTGTTTTGCATGGGTGTTCCTGTCAGAAGGATTCTTCGTTTAGTGCGAATGTCATGGAGCTTCTTGTACCCTTTGTTCCCAGAGCGTTTCAGCATCGTGTGAGCTTCATCCAATGCCAACACATCTGGCTGGGCTATTTTCAACAGTGTATCAGCCAACTTTAGGAACAGAGAATCACTCATAACCAGGAGACCACCATCACGGGTCCACTTCTTGATTTCAGATGCCTGGTAGCCGGCTTTTGCCTTTCCAAGGTTTACAATCCTAAGAGGTCTTTCCAGCTCTCCTGTCCACTTTTCAACTTCATTTTCCCAATTGGTCAGGGTATTGGCCGGAGCAATAAGGAGGACAGTTCGAAATAGAGGCTTATTTGTAGCACTAGAGACCAATGAGGTACAGGTCAAAGCCGTGTGCAGCAATGTAATTAACGTGAGGCTCTTTCCTAAGAGGCAATTGCGCAGGACAAGGGACCGTTTTTAGCTCATTTGCTGCTGACAACCAAGCACAGAAAAGACATCGACATTTGAATTTACCTAGACCCATGTAGTGAGCCAAAATGCAGCCCCTATACATAATTGCAAGGCTGACTGCGTGAGTCCATGGTGGGTGCAACAAATGAATGTGCCGGTCAGTCAGAAACATGTCACTCAACATCACTTACCCAATTTGTGATTCATCCCCATCTAGGAAATAATTACAGTCCGAGAAACCATTTTCCCAAATAAAATCAACGCCTTCCTTCTGGTGGGGCTGGAGATTCTTTCCAATGTCATTGTCCACGCACACCTTGCGTACTTCTGAAGCCGGATCGTGTGCTGTTGAGGAGAGCCGCAGCAACCAAGCATTAGAGTCATGGGTTGCATGGTGCTGCCCTAGTTGCGTCGAGCTTTGAGACATGAATGCCTGAAGACATTTGGGACAGAATCCGACCTGAGGAACCACATTGTCCGTCGTGCCACATTTCTTGCAGCAGCTCTATATAAATACGTCCACGTGTGCGCGAGGAATAAAGTTAGCATACAATAGCACAGTCGGAATCAACGAAAGTGCACAAGACATACTTGCCATGTTAGATCAGGGATCGGCTATGGAAGAAACACTCTCGAAGGAGTTTTGCACTCTGAAATGGAATATGGAAAGAACTTGTGCTTCGGCCATGGAGCCAATGAGCCTTCGCTCGATCGAGCTCGCGAAGATGAAGACTAGCACCGAACCGTGCACAGCGTGGAATCCACGATCGTTTCAGGCGGTGATGTGGACGGATTGCGGTACCGCACGGTGGTACCGGTCCCTTTCTCTAGAGATAGAGCAACCGGTGGAGTACAGCCGTACCGGTTCCAGGTACCGGTACAGCGTGGAAGCCACGACCGTTTCCTGCCGGGAGTTGCACGGACGGTACCGGTACCTGGTACCATGGTACCGGTCCCTAGAATCGGTACGCTGGACCTCTGTGGAAACGTCATTCGTGGCAAAATACTTAGGAGACGAGACACCGAGGAATAGGAGACGATCGAAATGATTTAAGAGACGAAAGCAATCGTCTCCTATATTTAGGAGACGATTCAGTAGGAGACATTCCAATTAAAAGACGATCGTTTCGAAATAGGAGACGATCCGAAAGCTTTAGGAGACGATACCATACAGTTTACATGATACACTTAAGAGACGATCCGTTGAGAATAGGAGACGATCCGTTGAAAATAGGAGACGTTTTAAGAGGAGACAAAAGATTTAGGAGACGATCCGTTTCGTCTCCTATTTTTAGGAGACGAAATCCATTAAATAGGAAACGATCAAAAGGATTTAATAGACGAAAAGTAGCACGACTCGAGTTTCCACAGAGGTCCTGTAGAGTACCGGTACTGGTACGTACCGGTACTGGTACCGCACATGCTAGTGTGCGTCTACTAGCTAGTAGTTATAGAGAATCGAATCGAATCCCATTCGAACGAATGCGATGATGAATCGAATCTTCAATCGAGTCGAGTGATTCGATTCGAATCGAATCGTTTTGAGTCAAATACATGTCCGTCAACGGGATCCCAAAACTAAACAAAGCCATCAGAGCCTTAAATTTACATCTTCGGGGTGAATCCAACATCCGCTGTTTACCACACTTGTGCCTTGTCCGCGGGTGTCAGAGAGCCTCAGACACTCTACCTAACTAGCTAGCGGTACCGTACATTGGGGCAGATCATGTTTGCGGCCTGCCACAACCACCTAGCAGCAGCACTAGCTAGCTAGATCACTTTCTCGTTCCAGCTGCATTGGCACAGGAACCCGGTCCTTCGTCGATTACGGGCCACTTGCAGTGCTCTCCGTTTCCGAATCCTCCTCTACCATAGAATTCTTGCATACCGGTACTAGTCAGAGTCGCTCCCAATGTGCACTCCACAGCGTAGTTTGTCTAGTCTATTAAATAGTGTGTGAGTGACAACCGTTCGCTCGACTGTCTGAGACAAACTCCGCTGCATTTTTCTGCCAATCAAGCAAAGCCGAATGTACCAAAAGGCAAATTGCTTGGTTAGCTACTGTGGCTTGGAGGCAGCGATGATCGAGGTGCGTCAGGTTCGTTGGATCGTTCGAAGCTGTCCTCTGTCTCGTGATCCCGTCAGCAACACGAAAACCGGATTGCACCATCGTACGGTGCATTCGATTGTCGTGCGAGTTATTAGTTGTCCCGTGTTGTACTGTAGAACTTTGCGCTTCCCGTCGGGGTATTATACCACCAGTACGTAGCCAAGTTTTGGGACATTGGATGCTTGGCCGCACCTCCGCGGGCTTGGCTGGTTCCGTGGGACGAGCTACTGGCTGGCAAGGATGTCTGCAGACCAGTAGTGCGGTTTCTCCCAAGAGGACATGGTGGCGATGGCACGCAAGGACCGGAGCAGTCTACGTCATCCTTTCCCTTTCCCGTAGCTAGCTACAATAAGTTACCACCCACTGGCCATTTTTCCGGACCCCGTGGAGGATTGGCCATAGCTATCCATATACCGTCACCGTATCTTATTACAAAGCACCTCCGACCTTGGTTAGGAGCCTCTACCCGTAGCTATTAATAGCTAGCAGTGATTACAATAATTGGGTCCTATCTTTACAATTGTTACAGTACAGCGCAGCAGAATGTTGGATTTTCGGTTGGATTTCTTGCTACTGTAGCTAGCTAGAGAGTTGTCTAGCCAGGTAGCCAATCATCGTTGAAGGACTTGCCTCAATAGCGCTCCAGAGTTGTTGCTAGCTGGTCTCGTTTGTTTTCCACTGTTTGTCTGCTGCTGTGTTCTATTGGTGCCTCACTCGGTTGGGCCGCCAAGCTGTCGATGGAAGCGTCGGTACCTCATTGATTTCCATGACGTGAGAAATAATTTGCCGCAAGTGAAAGTGTATTGAATCGAATTGAATCCATTCAAACACCACAAATGGATTGTTTTTCTCGTGGCCCATATGTCTCTGGCGTCATGATTCCTTGATTGATCTCGGAACAGAGAACGACATGCGGATAGAGCACCAAAAGCGATTTGGTGAATCCGATCCAGTAACTGTCGTACATGGCCAAGACGCCGTAAATGAAATCCCAAAGAGTGGCAAAACTCAGCGGACAAATTTGAAATCGCATCGCCCCTCGAATGCCGGCCAAATGACAGACAATCGAAATACATTTCAGGACCATAATCACTCCAAAGCCGTGTTCTCGTGCGGTCGAATCGGCCATGAGCGGCATTTTGAAATCGTCCGAGCCTGTCATGTACGCGTTGATTTCAACGCCCAGCATGACAACTCCAATCACAATCCCGATCGAGTCCAACAGCACCACCGCGCGCCTCATGTCACACAGGAAAAAGAAGAACGAGTGGCCCAATTTGGGTTCCTTGATGACAGTGTCGGAGGATGAGGAGGATGTAGAAGCACTGGCGGCGGCTTCCTTGTGCAATTCATCTTCGGCTTCTGGTTCTCCCAGAGGAACGGCTACTACTGAAGTAGGTTCTTCCTCAAACGCTTCCACAACACTGCTGTGGCTGTGACTGCTGCTGCAGCTGCTGCTGTGGCTGCTCCCACTACTACAGCTCATGGTGGAAGATTGGGCTATTGGTTGAGGCGTCATCTTGGTCGGGGGATCTTCTGCTGCTTGTTGCATTTCTCTTTTTGGTTTGTAGGTTTAGTTTTTTGTGTGCAGAAGAAAAGAGCAGGTAACGGTGCACAGTTACTTACGGCGGTTGCTGAGAGAAAGAAAGAAGGCCAGGCTACAAACTACAAATCTTACGGTCGGTCATTATGTAACACCACGCACCTACCGATACAAGTTAACTATTCACCAGTAGTACTGTCGCGCAACCGCCTCAATTATTGACGACCCAATTGCGGGAAAGCACAATGAAAAACCATGTAAATGAATGGTTTGTTTATTTTACTATTTGGAATATCATTTTTCTATCTAGCTAGTAGGAACATCCAGCAAACAGGGAGCATGCTGCAATGATGACCAATCTATCTCACACACGGGGGGTTTTAGAGTAGGGAAATTATCTACGGAAGCCAGCCGGGGCCAGGCTTAAGCAAAGAACAGTCGAAATTCAGGACTAGGTTCTGTGGGATCAGGGGCAAGAAATTGAGGACCATTACGGGGGGCAAAGGGTTTGGCTTTGCGGGATCCACGGAGACATAAATGGGTAGCTTTCACAAGGTCAATTGAGATACGGGTCTGCATGAAGAACATCATTTGAGAGTAGGAAAATTGAGTTTTGGAGGCAGTAGCAGAAGCAAGGCGTTGTAAGAGAGTCTTGGCTTGAGGGGCAAGCATGCCATCCACTGAAACAACAAAGGGGTGGAAGGAAGCGCGATTGGACTCGCACGCATCTATCTTGATGCTGCCTCTCCTATTTAGCGAACTAGACTAGCTGGCTATGCCATATTTGTAAAAACCCTCAGCACAACGTCCTTTGCAATAGCTAATTTGACAAGAATGGCAAGCACATTGATGCCTGTCTTTCCCAGCGCCGCGTGCATGCATGGCGTAGACACGGAGGCTCAGCCACACATCTCTTCTCCCAGCTACCGATAGCTAGCTAGCTACAAAGTGGTCCAACCTTGCTTTGTGAAGTACAAGTGCCCGTTTATCTACTATTGTTGGAGCCTATTGGGTGACAGACTCTCAATGCCGCACCAAGAGAGACATCCAGAGAGACATCCTACTGCAAGTAAGATGACGGGCGGTCTAGAGTAGGTGGACTAGACTATCTACGGAAGCCAGCCGGGGCCAGGCTCAAGCAAAGAACAGTCGAAATTCAGGACTAGCTAGCTAGGTTCTGTGGGATCAGCGGCGAGAAATTGAGGACCATTACGGGGCCAAAGGGTTTGCTATCTTGGCTTCGAGGGCAAGCATGCCATGTCATCATTCACTTGCATTATTTTCTAGCAAACGTTTGAGAAAATCGAGTAAATTCGGTTTTATTCTTTCCAAATCAAATCGTGCAGTTTCCGGCAAGTAATCTTGGGCCCCAGCGAGGTGCGCGAGTTCCAGCAAGCATGGACAAACACGCAGACTTCTCTGACCTTCCATGACGCTGGGCCGAACGGACCGATTTATGGCCACCGAACCCCGCTTGTGGGATAGGCTCGCGACTGAAAAAAGGATTCTGATATGACGTCATAGGGCCGATGGAATCAAGTGAGTGACGAGTTCAGTCAACTTCGAGTCACGCTCGTCTCACAAATTCAATTCAGTCACAATCAGCCTGGGAATGATTCTCCAGTCACACACTTGACTCAAACTTCTGTGAATGGATTGGGGTAATCGTTCGAAAAAGAGGCGAGGCTCCCAACATCCGAAGCTCACAATACACACTACTAAAGAGAGAAGCAACAATCAACAATCAAACAATACGCAACAACAACACACAAGCATGAAATCCATACGCACCCTTGCCATTCTTAGCTATTGGCTAATCCCTGCTGTCTTGGGTGAAGATTACCTTGCCATGTTAGAACCCCAGGATATGTTTGAGGAAAAATTCAATGCTGCCAAAGCGCTGTGGCAGAGTATTGATATCCAGGATTATCAGTACAATTTTACAGATTATGGAGATGGAGTGACGGAGCATACTCTGTACCCGTTTGTGTCGCAGGTGCGCAAGGGAGCCGGAGTTTCCTTGGTGGATGCCGAGAACCAACCAATCTTGTGGACCAAAAAGCAAACGCTGGATCGGTACTTTGATTTGATCCAGAATCAGCTGGATCAGGGTGCCACGAAACTCAATGTGACATACAATCAAGCACAAGGATACCCCGAGCGCATCCAGATTAACACCAACGAGGGCACGACCATTCACGTGGAAATCCATGCAGTCATCGAATTCCCGCAGATGGCCGCAATACAAGCAGAGCTGGATGCCTCCTTTGCAAAGTGGGAGAGTCAGGGTATTGAGGACTATGACTTTGAGTTCACACTCCATGGATCCTCGCACATTGAAAATGGAACAGTGGTTTCCTCCGAATTGCAGAGTGGCGGTGAGCTGGAAGTGGAATGGACGCAAGAACAGACCATGGACACGTACTTTGCACTCATTCAAAGTCAGCTGGATCAGGGCGCCAAAGTGATTGATGTGTCGTATGATCCGATAAAAGGATTCCCGGAGCACATCCGGATTGTCACTGTTGAGGACAAGACCATTCGTGTCGATATCTCTGACTTTTCAGTAAGTACGGACCACTCCTCCCAAAGAAGAAGACTGCTTCCCAATGCCGCTGCATTGCAAGCACAGCTAGATGCGGCCAGGTCCAAGTGGCAAAGCCAAGGCATCTTGAACTATGACTACAAGTTTACCAATTTTGGGAGCAACATCCCAGAGGGTGTTGTGTACCCCTTTGCCTCCCAAGTTCGCAATGGTGCGGGGATATCCTTGGTGGATGGTACAAACAAAGAGATTGTTTGGACCAAAAAGCAAACATTGGACAGCTACTTTGGTCTCATTCAGCACCAGCTGGGTGCCGGAGCTCGGCAGATGGATGTGTCCTATGACAGCAAGAGGGGCTTTCCAAATCGAATCTACGTGGTGATGGCCAGCGGGCAGATCTTTCATGTAGAGATCTTTAGCTTTACGTACTATCAAAGAAGGAGTCTTCGGGGATCAAATAAATGAGGCAAGCAACTACAAAGCTGCCTAAGTTGCTCAAAGGGTGTCAGCCACTAAACTAGAAACTGGTTTCATAAAATAGTGCATGTAAGAGCGGAGAATACTACAACGAAGCAGACGGTACCAGATATCGTAGATAAATACATCTCGAATATGATGACCAACGGCTAGAGACATGCACTCGTACCGGTGCCCGGTACCGGTATGGTATCAGGAGCCGATGGATGGTGGTAACCAGCGTGTGACAAGCAACGGTTCGATCCATCCAATCCACCAAAAGAAGTTTGCGCAAACGGATGCCACTGGCAAAAGTTGTGGGCGACAACCTGCAGCCGCAATCTCTGCACGCTTCACCGGAACAGAGGCCGTCGAAGATCGTTCCTCCATGTCACGCTTGAATGGATCAATCCGCTTCTGGATCATTTACATGTGCATCACCCTCACTTGCAACTCAAAGCATTAGTGATGGGAGATGCCAACTTTGTCCAACGAAACGTGTGAGTCTCCGAGGATGGGAAAGGGGTGTGGGAAGCGAACTGGGACTATTAGGTCTTCAGTCGTACAAGTCGGCCTTCGCCCAAAGGATGCCGGACATTGGATCCAAGAATGTCACATAGCGAAAAGAATTAGGCCATGGCCCCGGCGGCCCATGCTGAAACCGTCGCGATTTTGGCATTTTAAAAAGCAGTTCGAGCACTGGTACCGCTAGAGTGGTACCACTACTACAGCAGCTCACTCAACTCAACACAACCATCCAAGCAACATCTCGACAGTAATAGTCGCCCTTTTCGTGTCAGAATCCCCATAATTTTGCTTGGAGATATATTGAAACCACCTGATCGTTGTATAGCCGCTATCGTAACCTTACTACCTTTCTATGCGAAGATATCCTACCGTTTGAAGAAGCCACCGAAAGAAGAATTGAAGAAAGAAGCACCATGGTCGCCAAGAAGGTCTTGTTCGGGTTGATGGCGCTGCTGCTGCCTGGCACCATCGTTGGCCAACAACCCAGCATTGTGGGTATCATTAGCAGGGATCTCCGCTTTTCTACCCTCGTCTCTCTCTTGACGGCTGCTGGATTGATGCCTGAGCTCAGTGGACCAGGTAAGCTAAGGGTATCTCCCGTACCGTATCTTTAGAAGGATACCCTCATTTTTCTCTGCACCTCTATGGATCTCCCCTCACTTTTCTCATGATTATCTTTTTGACATGTTCTGATTTACTCTTACTTACTTAGGTCCCCTGACTCTGTTTGCTCCCGTCAATGTGGCCTTTGCCAATTCGCGTGTCAATGTCACCCGCTTGCTGCAACCCATTTGGACGGCCCATTTGATTGATCTGCTCAAGTACCAAGCAACCGAGCAAGAGATTTGGGCGTCGGATCTCGAAGTCGGTGATGAGGTTGTTTCCACCCAAGACGAAATCATCCGCGTTACATCCTCCAATCCCCGTCCTCTTATTTTGAACGACAATGCCACCGTCTTTGAACAAGACAAGTTGGCATCCAACGGAGTCGTCCAGGCCATTGATCACGTCTTGCTACCCATCAGTGCCTCGCAATCCATCTACGATTTTGTCAAGGACAATCCGGATTATCAAGTGTTTACCAATTTGATTGAACGGGCCGGACTCATCGAGGAAATGTCGGGACCTGGCCCTCTCACAGTGTTTGCGCCTCCCGACAGGGCCTTTGGGGCAACCATGGACAGTCAGTGGAACACCTTTGTTCAGGACCAGCAACGAGTCCGGAACTATCTCCTGTACCATTTCCTCAATGGAAATGTCTTTTCCGCTCAGTTGGAACGCGTCGACACGGTTCAGACGGTGCAAGGAAGTGATATTGATGTCACCACCGTACAAGCCATGGTCCGACAAGGAAACCGACCTGTTCAGAGGCCTCCAAATGCCATCTTCCTCAATACCGACTCGGAGATTGTGGACCGTGACGTTTTGGTCAGCAACGGAGTCCTCCATGTCATTGACCGTCCTTTGACTCCACCACCTGAAGTAGAACCCACCATTCTCGAGTTGATGGAAGAGCAGGGCTTGACCGTTTTTGTCAGCGCGGCTCGTCGTACCGGTCTATTGGATATCCTCAATAACCCGTCCGTGACTCTGACAGCCTTTGCGTCTGTCAATACTGGATTCTATCCTCATTTTTCTCTCTACATGAACAACTACGACTACCATCTTCACTTGAAGGCTGCCATGGAGTACCAAATCATGGCTGGACTGTTTCTGAAACCAAGCATGACCACAGGATTGAGAATGCCCGCCCTGTTGGAACAAGAGTTTACCGAAGTCACGCAGGGAACCCCCGATACCATCATTGTCAACGATGAAGCCTCGGTTACCACAGGCGACTTGCTTGCTATCAATGGTGCGCTTCAGGTAACCAATCAGGTCATTATCCCTCCCTTTCACGAAACGGATATCATTGATGTCATTGCTCGTCAACCCAGAGACTTTTCCACTTTGGTGTACCTATTGGTCTTGACTGGGTTGATCCCAGACCTCTCCACAGATGGACCGTAAGTGTGATGCTCTTTGAAATTCACATTCCTGGTTGTTCCAAAGTGTCGACGGTTTGTCTCACTGCTGCCGGCTGCTCTTCGTTTCCTTTATTTGACAGGTTTACGCTTTTCGCCCCCAATAACCAGGTAAGTCCTGAAATCGTGTTTCCTGCCCGTCATGATGGCAAAATTATTCTCACATATCGCGCTTTTCTGCACCGTCTCCCCTAGGCTTTCGATGATCTCTTGTTGAGCAGTGGACTTCTTTCTGGAAGCGATTGGACATCCAACCTTGAAACCATGACAGAGGTATGCTGAACAGATCGCGGCTGGAGAGGCCTTGATTATTATAAAAAGAGATTCCTTTACTCACATCTTTTGTACGCTTCGCATCATAGATTCTCAAATACCACGTGGTTCCCGGCGTCGTCTACGCCCAAGACTTGACACACAACTCCACGTTTACCACATTGCAGGGAAGTGACATTCGCATCACCATTGGAGACTACTACTTGGATCGCCGTCTGAATGCCAAGAATGATTTGGAACGTCGCCTGACATCTCCCAATGAACTGACGGCACCTGTCCACGGGCGCCATTTGACTATTACTCACGAGGCTCCTGCAAGTGTCATCAACGTGGATGCCCGGGCTACTGTCATTGAGGCCGATATGTTGGCATCTAATGGAGTTGTCCACAGTATTGACGCAGGTACGTACACAAAATGTTCGAACTGTACATTTTCAGGCATTCCTTGTGCCCAAAGTCTCACCGTGTCGTTCCTTCTTTACTATTTAGTATTGATTCCGAGCTCGCAAGGATGGCTTGAGAATCTCCGCCCGGATGCCCCTCCAAGTACCGATCAGGTCTGCCTTCAATGGGGAGACTTTGATAGCCTCTGCTGCCCCATTGAGCCTGATGCCCAAGTTACTATTGACTCCCTTGGTGGAAACCCAGCTGGAAAACCCATTGCGAAACGGGGAAAGCAGGCAGGTCGCCAGGACAACTGGTACTGCGACGTCATGAATTTGGGTGATGGACTGCCAGGAGTCTAAAAAGGAAGCACAGCGCAAGCAGTCATGAGGGTGTGCGTGATGGCTGATACACGGGAGACGGTACTTCCCATGCTTGTTTTGTTTGTTTGAATATGCAGTACGCGTTGGACGGGTGAAGCGAAAAGAACGCAGGAAGAATCTCATTGGATGTGACGGATAAGGCAACTACATAAATTACATAATTTATTCTAGCATAACATAAAATCACTGGAAATCAAGTTTCGTTTTCGTAAACAACAGATGGCTGTTTCTAATCAATTCAAAAAAAGTCACAATAAAGTTGCACAGTATCACCGGGAAAGCAACTGTTCCGGTCTGGGAAACGCCAATCGCCACTTTTGATTGTCGTAAATTTCTGGAATCTCCGCACAAAAGGACTTCATATCGCCCACCGTCACAACTCCATCCCCATCGGCATCGGCAAAGTTATGAACAAACTCGGCCAGAGACGTTTCGGTCCCGCTACCATCCACTGAAAGATGCAAGATATCCGCGAGTGCCAAGTGAATGTCGTCAATCGTCACTACACCGGAATCATCTTGATCCAGGACAGACAGCCGTTGTTCTGGCAAGCAGTTGGCTTCTACATCGCACAATTCATCCAAGGAAGTCGCGTCAATCTCCAGATTGTCGACTTCAGTCCCCTTCTCCACGGCCATGGCCAAAGGCGTCATTGCCTCCCACATCTTTCTCCATAGGTTCTTGCTAAAGAAGCTCATGAGTTCTGCATAGACATTGACGTAGGCACCCTTTGTGGGCAATGCCTCGGGGTAGGTTGTATAATCTGAAATCAGATTGTCAATGCCATGTTTCAAATAGTCTTGCAATGGTTAGTAGGATCAGCATAATCAAGTAAGTAGAAAGCTACCGTAGCCAGCCAACTCGATTCATTCGATGGAGGAGCGATTGCATGCTGTCAACCAAACTAACTTACATTCCTTCCAAGAAGGACTTTGTCCATTTGCCAAGTCGGATATTTTGGTGGCAACTCGATACGTCATGTCGGGATCAATGGGCAAATCATTGACATGTGTCACCACGGGCGCGCCATCCCCATCCTCCGGCAGCTTCTCTTTGACTCCATCATCATATTGGATCCACCCCGGTATGGGATCACCCGAATGGGTTTCGGCCACGCCCTTGGCCAGGAGCCACCCCGGCATTTGCACCACGGCCACGGATTCATCTGGTTTGATTTCTGCCTCCAAAGCTTCCAAACTAAAGTAACTTCCCTTGGGGTAATCCGTTCCTCCACGGATATTTCCACCCATTAGTAAGACGGCATCGACTCGATGAGCCCGTTGTCGTCGTTGCGTACTATTCAATGACGACTTGACTAGCGAACACAGAAATCGTCCCATACTACAGACCCGTCCTCGACTATTGACACTGGACAGTGGTTCAAATGCCGGTGGGACACGGGCCAATTCGGTATCACGCAATGGTGCGAGTGAATCATAAGCTCGATCGTTGATTTCTTCCAATTCCGGATCGGCGGGCCAATCGTCCGTCTTGACAAAGCGTGCTTTCACGGTGGGTGCCACTTGTTCGGCAGTCGCCCACGATAGTTCCAAGACGGTGGCATAAATGGCATCCAGCCCCGGTTTGAGCAGACGTGTGCCATGGACGATTTCGTCCACTCGATGATGATCGTGACCGGAAAGTACCACGGGAAAGTCGAATTGTTGACATGTCTTGTGATCGTCTGGCACGTACAAATGCTGCAACGGCAGTACGACATCGCAATTGTGTGTTGGACCTTCTAATTTGGTTTGATATTCCTGTAAAGTCTTCCAAGGATCGGTAATGGTGGCGCCTCCAAATGCCCCGGGCGGTTTGAAATGCGAATAAAGATCGGGATCGTCACTCAATACTCCCACCAATCCAATGCGTCGTTTGTGGTGGCCATTCGCAGACTCAATTTCGACGACATCATAATCTTGCTGCGCATCCATGGCCTCATGATCGAGCATATTGGAATTGATCCATTTCCCGTTGAACTCACGAACATGACGACAGACGGTCCGATGATCAATGTCGGCTTCGTGATTGCCCCACGTGAGATAGTCGACGGGAGTCCCCGCCAAAGCACGCATCATGCCCTTGCCTCGATCGACCGACGACAACAAGTAGGGCGCTAAAAAGTCTCCCGTCAAGACGGAAATGACACCGTCGTCGGATTTGTCAGTTAGGTACTGATCATCATCATCATTAGTTTCTTCTTCTGATGATGTGTCTTCTTCTCCTTCTGATGCTGCCAATTGCTGTTTGTATTGCTTCAATTGTTGTCGTGTCGTCGCCAGCATGGTCTTGAGGGAGGCAAAATGTTCCAGAGTGTAGACATCTGTGATTTGCACCACCGTCAGTCTGGCTTCGTCGGGTTGCAGTGGTTGGGGTTGCCAACGGTCAATGGCTTCGTCATTGTCGTCTTCCTCATTGCTCAAGTTGGGCATGTCGGCCTGCCCTGCCGTTCTTCCACCTCCATACTGGAATCGTTTTCCCACTGGGCTGTTCTGCTTATTGGGTGAAGGGCTGCTGAGGGCTTGGGTGACGGAAACGGCTTGACAGAGGAGCAATACTGCTAGTATTTGTATTACCGACAATACGGGGGCCATCATCATTGTGGACTGTCACTCGACTCGGACACTGGCTATCAGCTGACAGAAACAAAAATGTGCCTCCAAAAGATGAAGAGTTGTCAACCAAGTTGCCAAAAGATTCAGGATGTGCGTATCAAAGAAGAAGGGTGTCACTGCATACGGTACCAGGTAGCCGACGACTAGCTCTAGCCACACCTAAAGCTTGTGGAGGTTCAATAGGCCTGCTTTGGTGTCTTCAGCTGGTGCGCTGATGATCTGATGATGCCTCATTCGACGGAACATTGTTGCCATGGCCTCTTCGTTCCCGTGATGGTTCAAACGTCAGAAATATCTACAGTATCTTTAGATTCAGCCTTAACCTTATAGAAGCAAATCTGTTTGATCTACAGTATGTGGGGGGCTCGAGGCATTTTGCCCCCTATTACAAACTTAAATCAAATCATGGGGTACAAACATAGCACAAGGGGCCCTTGGGGGATGCGGAAAGATTTGGGTCACTTTGGGAAGGGCATGATGTGGCATCAAAGAACATACCACCAACATCCACAGAGCTGCCCAAATGTGTCCCCCAGGCACACAAATCCTGGTTAAAACTGGAGGCCTCTCGGAACATCAACTGCATCGATGTGGCAGAAGACACATCCCATCCACTAATAATGTCTCCAGTGAATAGTGTGCATCCATCAAACATGAAATCGAAATTCGCCACTTTGGATACATCCCAATTTTGAAAGTTGGAGTTGAGTAGAGTATTCTGGTGGAACATACCGTCCATTTCAGTGACACGGGCAACATTCCAATTGGATAGGTCAAAGTTGTAGACCTGGGGGTTCCAAGCAGTTAGTTGTTACAAAAGATTAGCAACAAGGATGAAAACATGGTGGTGATCGATCCATGCAACAAATGAGCCCTGGTTTAGACTTACAGTCCCATCAAACATATAACCCATGTTTTGGGCAGATGACACATCCCAGTTGTTCAGATCCTGTTGAAAGTCGGTGGCGCCATTAAACATGTTACGAAATGTGGTCACAGCCGCAACATTCCAGTTGTTCAGGTTTCCATTGAACACATAGTTCCATGCAAAAGCCTGCTCCATGTTTCGAACAGAAGCAGTATTCCAGCTGGTGAGGTCTTCATTGTAACCAGACAAGCTATAAAAGATCCCCTCCATCGTTGTAACTTTCTGAAAACCAATGACATGCAATGCAGCAACGTGAGGAACAATGAAGTCACAATGAACCAACCTGTGAGGATCCCTCTTATCGACATACCGCAACATTCCAACTTTCAAGCGAGCCAGAGTAAGTAGCAGCCGAAAACAAGTATGACATGTCAACAACATTCTGTACGACCAAAAAATATGAGAAATTCAGATGTTCTTGGGTGCCAATGGTAGCTAAGTGGAACGTTCTTTAACTTACTGATACATCCTGCAGCCAAGACAGAGGTAGGGAACAGAACCATGAGATGTTTACAGTGCCAAGAAAAGGCCAGTTCAAATTATATCTCACCCATCCATTGATGTTATGAGTCAATGTTTCAGCACTAAAAAGACTTGAAAAATCTGTTAGCGTTGGAGCAAAGCACCAGCTTGTAATGTCCCCATAGGTGGGGTGCGGGCTGTACAGTCCCGAACTAATTGCAGTGTCCAATGTTGGCCTATCAGGGAAGCATGCCTGGGATGAAGAAGGTGGGCTATTTGGTGTGCTAGCTGGGGAAGTGATGGGAGAGAGGCTTGGGGTATTGATAGGCATCATGCTAGGCAAACCACCTGGAAAATTGCTTGGTTGTAGGCTAGGAACTGCATTTGGGTTTGAGGATGGAGCATCAAATGGACTACTACTAGGGCTTGTGGAGGGAGCAGCTACAGGGCTTGAGCTTGGGATTTCGGTAGGCAACTGTGATGGACTTTGCGATGGCACTTTAGAGGGATTTGCAGATGGACTAGTGCTTGGAACTGTGGATGGCAACAATGATGGAATAGTGCTTGGATCTGTTGATGGGAAAAAGGATGGAAATAATGATGGACCACTACTTGGGATGGAGGATGGGATCTCAGAAGGCCTGCTGCTAGGGCTTCCAGAAGGGTGCCCAGATGGGCTATTCGAAGGTAGCATGCTGGGAGATGAACTTAAAGTTGGCGTGGTTGATGGGTTAGCTGAAGGTGCAGTGGATGGGGTAATGCTTGGTGTGTTACTTAGACTTGGACTCTCAGATGGAGTTCTTGATGGAGAAGCAGTGGGCTTTCCTGGGGTGACAGAAGGGCTCATAGAAGGTGAAGTTGATGGTGATGTTGAGGGGTTGTAAGAAGGATTCAAAGAGGGACTAGAGGACGGAATGCTACTTGGTGACACTGATGGATTGATTGATGGGACTGCAGATGGAAGGTTTGATGGCACTGCTGAGGGGCGGGATGACGGGATCTTAGATGGTGTGGTCGACGGAGAGGTTGATGGACTTGTTGACGGAATTAGTGATGGAAGTCCGGATGGCTTATTTGTGGGACTGGAAGATGGGATATGAGTTGGAGATAATGTGGGATTGTCTGAAGGACTGCCAGAAGGTTTGGGTGATGGTATGTTGCTGGGGGGTTCTGAAGGTGAGTTTGCAGGCAAAAGAGTTGGTATTTCTGAAGGCTCTGATGATGGGTTCCTCGATGGATTTTCAGAAGGGCTGCTGGATGGAATATGAGTTGATGGAGTGATCGTGGGTTGTCCTGGTAATGCTGTAGGGATTGATGAGGGGGCAGATGATGGTTGCTTGGAAGGATGGCTTGAAGGCTGAAGTGAAGGAGTGTCGCTTGGGTTCCCTGATGGTCGAGGGGTCGGAACAAAAGAGGGAGTGCTAGGTGGCTGCAGTGAAGGGTTTTTAGATGGAATTCTGGAGGGGTTTGCAGTTATTGGATTGGCAGTGGGATCTCCTGGTGTCCCTGTTGGCCTGGATGAGGGGGCGAATGACGGTTTGTTGGATGGAAGGCTTGAAGGCTTAAGTGAGGGAGAATCACTGGGGCTCACCGATGGCAGAGAGGATGGAACCAAAGAGGGATTGCTAGAAGGCTGCAAGGAAGGAATTTGTGATGGATTTTCAGTTACTGGACCTGCAGTGGGATATCCTGGTGCGGCAGTGGGGATTGATGAGGGGATTGATGATCTGGGAGATGTTGATCCATCAGAAGGGTAGTTGGAAGGATTACTGGAAGGATGTTGGGAAGGAGATTCACTGGGGCTGCTGGATGGGTGTTGAGAAGGAACCTTACTCGGGGCATTCGTTGGGTTTCGGGTAATGAGTGTTTTGCTGAAACCAACGGCAACCACACCAGTACCTTGGAACACTCCATTAATACTGTTCAAAAATACAATTGAATCTGCTCCTGCTGGAAGTGGCAGACCTGGGGCTGTCTGTTCAGTTTGAATGCGCAGCCCAATCTGTGGATTAATTTGTTGCAGTCGCCGCCTGGTGTACCATTCTTCTACTGTCACATCCAAGATTTGTGGGTCACAGACAGCTGGATCTAAGTTTTTATAGGCCGTCTCAAAAGCTGAGGTCACTTGGTCATCCTGCATCACGCTGGGGTCTCCTTCAAAAGATAAATAATAGACTTCATCATAGGTTGTGAAAGGCAAACTGCACTCCTCTTTTGTTGGTGGAAGAGTTGTGGGTGGCAGAGTTTGTGGTAGAGTTGTAGGAAGTTGAGTGGGTGGTTGATTAGTTGGGGTAAGAGTGGGTGGCTGAGTTGTAGGGGCTTCTATTATCTCTGTTGGCTGGGGTGATAGCACAATAGAGACATTTGCAATTGATACTGCTTCAACAGGTTGGGGGGTTGATGGCTGCGGTGATAGCACAATGGATACGTTGGCAAAAGCTGAAGCTGTACCCACAGGTTCGGGAGTTGGCTTAGGAGACAGCACAAGTGACACAGTGGCAATTTGGGGAGAAGTAGTAGGGGTACTGACTGTTGGATCTTGTGGCTGGTCACTATGCTGAGACCCGGGTGAGACAACTGTAGCTCCAGCTGTTTGGTCAGGTGTCCGCTCAAATGTGGGGTCAGGCGTAGGCTCAATGGATGGGTCAAGGGTAGGCTCAGGTGTTGGATCAGTTTCAGAAGGCTGATTGGGCTGGTCAGTGGTCGGTTCAGCTGTTGGAACAGGTGAAGGCTCAAATGTGAGGGGAGGTGAAGGCACAAATGTAGTGTCAGATGGTTGATCTGATTGTTGGGGTACAAGTGTCACACTGGTAGCCGAGGTCCCTAATGATGTTGATGTTGGCTGTGGTGAGCTGTTCAGGGGAGCTGGTGGGGTTTGGGTTGTAGGTTCTACTTCTGCCTCTCGTACAGAATCCAGTTCTTGTGTCCCTCCTTCAAATGCAGGTACCCCTACTGGTGCCTCACTTGAATCTGACTGTGATGGATATATGGGGTTGGTGATCAAGCCTTCCAAGACCAGTGAACACTCGGCCGATGACAATGAATCACCATCCAAACACCTCATGGTTTCTTCTTGGTCAATGGAATCCAATCTAGCACAAAAACTGGAAGATTCATTGTTGCTGCTTGTTCTAAGGCAATCTGAAATTGCAGCAAGCTCTTCTACCATGAAAGGTGCAATAACTTTCCCCCCAGATGCTTGTACAAAGTCTCCATATTCTTGGATGTCATGTTCTTCGAGCGTTGCAACAGTCACAAATTCTTCAGTTGTTCCATTTGTTTCTGTAGATGCTTGCATTGGAGATTTTGATACAGCCTGTGTCACCCGAATTTTGTCCCGCCAGCCGTTTGAGTTTGTATCTGTGCTGTTTAAATCATGCATGAAAGATTGAAGACTTGATGCAATATGAAAACCAAAGGTTGCAGCAAACACAGGGAAGAACTCCGCATAGCCCAGGTTCACTCCCACTGGGTGTAAGGATGCCTTTGATTGATTCCCCATTGAATTTCTGTGAGTATTCTTGGTACTCTCCTCAAGAGAATGCTGGAGTATTCTTTTATGGACAGATGTGGTCATCATTGTATGATCAAAGAGTGGTTCAAACTCTGGACACCCAGTGCAGGAGACTTCTGCTTTCCAGTAGGTGATGGTTGTTGTGGGATGTGTGCTGCGGTTGCTGAATTCATTGATGGAAGCATCCACTGGTGCTGTCTTGTTGGTGTATTCTTCAAATGTGGCTACTGTGTCCCAATTCTCCAAGGTGGCATTCCACAAAACCCGATCAAAAGGATCCAGGCACATCCCAGTCAAGTTATTGTATATGGATTGAAACAGAAACTCGACTTCTTCCTTGACATCTTGCCATAATGTTGAATTGCCGGGAAGAGGTAAACCTTCAATGTGTAGATCCACAAAACCAGTCCGAAACATTCTGGCATCACCAGAACAATTTGGCAAGACAACAAGGGGACGGGCATTGGCCACTTCTTTATTGGCATTGTTGACAACAGAAACTCCTGTTGAAACAATGGCTACAGCTGCCACGCCTACTGCCACACCTGATTGAAAAGGGAGAAACTGTTAGTCGGGATAACCTGAATGAAATCTCAGCCAACAAATCTCAAATGGAATCATACCAACTTGGCTGGCAGCACCAGCAGATACAACAGCACTGCTGACAGTTCCCAGAATACTTGTTGTAGTGGCTGCTGCTGTGGCTGTTGCCGATGCAGTTGCTGCTCCTGTTGCCCCCGCAGCTCCTTGGGCCGCTGAGGTGGCCATTTGCATGCCCACAAAGGCAGTGGTTTGTTGAGCGGCTGTGGTAGTGGATGTTGCTGTAGCACCAGCAGCTGCATTTGTTGTTGTGGTAGTAGTAGTAGTAGCAGTGGCAGATGCAGTTCCCGAAGCAGTTCCGGCAGTATGCCCAGAGGTAGCTGTTATTGCAGACGGATCAGCCATCATCACATCATTAACGTCAACAGCATCCATAGCAAGATCAAGAATCTCTTCCTGGGGAGAGTCTCCATTATCTCCTCCTTTGACACACTTGAGACATCTGAGTATAAAATCAAAGCAGTTGAACATGAGTTGGAGCAGATCATTTTGAATCCAGCCCAAAAACACCGCCAAAAATCCAGCACGAACAGCCGCCTCTCTCAGTTCTGCACTATCCATGGAAGAGCAGTCATCATCAAAGCTGTACATGTCATCATCCCCATCGAAAGGATGGTTCCTATCATCGTCGTCGTGGAATACTGCCTTGTCATTGCCTTCTTCTTCGTCCTCCTCCTCCTCCAAAGGTGTGCCAGTCGCCAAAAAAGGAGAAAAGGTGGGTATTTCTCCCTCCATCATGTGATCATCAGTATAGAAGGACACACTGCTTAGTTCAGAGTGACCCGATACCATCATGACATGATGGTCATCATCTTCCTCATAATGTCTGCGGCGACTGTTGTGACGACCACTGCTTGTGGCCATGTTGCTCGATCTCGATGTAAGGGGTAGAATCGAATCGCTTTGTTCAAGAGTTGAGCATGTCTTAAATTTTTCGATCGACTCTCTCAGATAAGATTGCTTGGGTGGAGAGCTCTCTGGTGGCTTTTGGTATCAATTGCAAGACTTTTATTGCAGCGTCCATCCGTTCTATGTCAGGCTGCAGATCGTTGATTCGATTATTGCTAAGATGGGCTTCTCTCCTTGCGAGCCTCATGAGTTCCGTGTGACCGATTTCGCAACTGTTTTGCGAACACCGTGGTTGCACTCGAATGAGTCTAGTCGCGAGTCCTAAGGTTAAAAGGGGTTTAGAGTAGGGAAATTATCTACGGAAGCCAGCCGGGGCCAGGCTTAAGCAAAGAACAGTCGAAATTCAGGACTAGGTTCCTAAGTCATCAGTCTTTTGCCCCGCGAAAACGGAAAGTCGAAAGATCCCAAGATGTCGCAAACTCATGATAAAAGCCCATCGGATCCTCGTCGTCATGGGTTTTGGGTTAGAATCGCATCGGGGATTGCTATTCCTGAAAGAGAGAAGGAGGCTGACTACCAAGGGGTCGTCCATGGTTGGCGCAAGATGTCGGCAATCCATGTTGTTTCGGGTGGTCTTTGTCTCTTTGATGACTATCCTGATCATGTTCCGAATCTTTGGTCGGAAAGAAGTTGACGACTATTTTCTCCTCCCCACGCTGCCCCCCTCCAACAATACCAATGACGACCCGAACAAATCCAGCTGGTTGATCCCAACACACGGCAAGAGTTGGAATATTCCGCAATGGCATCAACCCTATCCTGGAGGCACCCGCACCGTCACGACAGGAGGGAATTTCTCTTGTGTTTGGACCACCTTTGTGGCGACCAGTGGCAAGTCCGTTCCGATGTGTGTTCATCCCTTTCCAGATTTCATTTCCGGCGTGATTGCCAAAGAGCATCGTTGGCCCGATTGTGATCTTTTGCCCGTCTTGTGGCGCGAGAATCAACCCAACCAGGTCATTCGTTGGTTCTCGATCACTTTTTGGAGACAACGCCAGCCGCCGCTCTTTGTCGATATTGGAGCCAACATTGGATCCTGTGTCTTGGAAATGCTACTCAGTACGGAGGATTCCCACATTCTGGCCGTGGAACCACATCCCATGAATCGGTTTGCCCTGGAAATGACGCTCCGGGGACTCCCAACACCACTACAAGACCGAGTCACCCTGGTACCGATCGGACTGGGAAAGGAGAACCATCAAGTGTTGGAGATTTTCACAGGAGAAACCAACATGGGGAATTCCGTCCTTGGAAAAGCCATTCGCGATGTACCCGACCAACAGATTCGGAGCGATCGGTACCCAATCTCGGTGGAACGATTGGATTCCATTCTGCTCCCACCAGCCACCACTCGTACTATTCCACTTGTCAAACTGGATGCACAAGGGTATGAATGCAATGTACTGGAAGGAATGGGAGTGGACCTCGGAAGGAAGATACAAACCATCAAATTTGAAGTTGCCACGCATCACCTCCAAGAACAGAACTGCTTGGATCTGTTTGCGAGACTGAGGAGCTTGGGGTTTCATATACGACCTGTTCACAATGGGAAGGACGATGGCAGAAACCAAGACAACAGTCAACACAAGACAAAGGAAAAGCCAAAGGACAACACCATCGTTCAATACATAGACACTGGAGAAGTGTTTGATGTTGCAACAGATTTGGTAGTCTCGGATTACTTGGCGGTGAGATCTGCAAGAAATACAAAAGCATACACCACAACTCCAAGCTAGAGACGTTACATTCTTTGTACCCGGTCACTGACCAGCAGGAATTAAGATGGATGGTATCAAACATTTCTATTGGAGTTGCGGCCCTTTCACATGCCATGCACCTGCGGCGACGCCTGACGAGGCTTTTCTATTTCCATCGCCTAGTCCAGCCCCCATTAAAAGCAAAAGTCTAGTGAGACCATGAAAGGACGAAACATTTTGAATGGCATTCAGACCAAACACTTTGCCTCCGAACACATCCCCTCCTTAGATGCAACGGACATCAAATTCACTGGATATCGTCCTCACACACAGAACGATGAGGTTCACACAGAGCAGCATAGTTTCTGTACTGCTGAAGATATTGAAGAATTTGAAGAAACTTAGAGGGAAACACTCAAGTGTGATGATCCTGAGAGAGCCGAAAAAACACTGGAAGTGTTATCAGGGATCCAAAAGACACGAAAACCTAAAGACATCCTGTCGAAATGGCAAGTTTCCAAGTCACCAGGAGCGTGACGACGAAGGGCTCGAGTCACGAAAAACTAAAGCTATAAGCAAGATGCATGAAACGAAATGCAGCGGCACAATACTGTACGGTACGCCTTGCCGAAGCTAAGTATGTACTGGTCTGGTATTTGCGCCAGGTAAGCTAACTACGGTACGTACTGTAGTGCACAGTAACTTACTCTGCCTTACGGGTAGGCGAGCCTCTTCAAAGTGCACGCGCTACTTGCTTGGTTGGTTGGTCTCTGTTCAAGGCAACTTCGTGTGATTAGAGGTTGCTTATTAATAGATCTTGTGAGCACCGAGACTGGTTGCCAAAAAAGGTAGATTTTCCTTGACTCGTTTTCCATACATGTACCGGTTCCGTAAAACTAAGATTTAAGATTGTTCCGACTGTCATATATGATTTAAAGGAATGACCTCCCACTTAGCGGTGTGAACCCTTCCCATGCAAGGTTTATCGAAACAGACTGTTCTCCCCGCTGGGATTCCAACTACAGTACGATTTCTCTCCTTTGTGAAAGCTATCCTCTCTCTTTGACAAGCCCACAATTTCGAATCGAAACCAATTCAACCAACTAAAAGAAAACAACAGTACACCATGGGTAACGGCGGCTCCTCACCAACAACACCAAGCCCAACACCCTTTCCAACATTTGCACCCACTTCTCTGCCGACAAAAGCACTCACATGGCCTCCTTCCCCGAGTCCAAGTGATATCATTATCTCTGCCGATGATGACCTTTTCTTTAAGGATGATCTGCCAACGCAAGAGCCGACCTATTATCCAACATACACTCCAACTGGAACTCCAACCACCCTTGAGCCAACCTATTATCCAACTTACACTCCAACTGAAACTCCAACCACCCTGGAGCCAACCTATTATCCAACTTACACTCCAACTGAAACTCCAACCACTCTGGAACCAACCTACTACCCCACTTACACCCCAACTGAAACTCCAACTACTCTTGAACCAACCTACTACCCCACTTACACCCCAACTGAAACTCCAACAACTCTCGAACCTACATACTATCCCACTTACACTCCAACTGAAACTCCAACCACCCTGGAGCCCACATACTCCCCTACTTACACCCCAACTGAAACTCCAACCACCCTGGAGCCAACCTACTACCCCACTTACACCCCAACTGACACTCCAACCACTCTCGAACCTACTTACTATCCTACCTACACTCCAACCTCCGATGGAGAGAACCTTGCTAATCTCAACCAACCCCCTCCCGGGGATCGAGGTGGTTTCCGAAATCTTCGCCAGGGGCGCTCTACTAGAAGCTTGACCTATTCCATTCTTCAATGGTGGCAACAGGACCACGGGATTGAAAATGAACTGCGAGGTGCCCTTTCCGAGATTGATATGATGATTGGCATGGACGATGACAATCTTACAGATGACACGGTAGTTGATGAGGAAGCAGCAGAAGAAGAAGACCAGAGGATTGATGTTGCGGATGAGGCCATAGTCATGGACGATGATGATCTTAAGGATGACGATGGCCACAAGCTGGTGTGGGGCGTAGAGGGGAAACCAAAGAAGCAACGTCTTCGCGCTCGACAGCAAACTATAATAGCGCACATGTGAGATAACTTTAGAATAGAGAAACTAAATAGGATCTCGCCACAGCAAAGTATGATGGCGCTCCTTTTCAAAGTGATCCAAACAGAGGAGTGATCCACCTGTACACCACCTTGGTTGACGTGCATCCATCAGCATTCTGCTCCCGGCCAGCCACCACTACCGTAGTACCATTCCACTCGTCGTCTGAAGCTGCTTGCTTCTGGCGCTCCCAGTAGGCAGGAGAACATGCCACAGATCCCAAATGTTATCTGGACGATCCTCCGACCTCTTCTTCGAAGTTAGTCATGATGCATGCATTCCAATAGGTGTCCACAATTAATGATTTGTGATGATCGATCGAGTAAGCGCTTCAATGGGAGCTTGCCTCACAAAGTTGGACAACCAAAGTTGGACAGGCCAATTTCGACGTCCAATGCACGGCAGCCTGCTGGCTTTGAGAACCGCTCGTTAAAAACCCTAAGAATATCCCGTGGAGGAACACGTCAGATATCTTTTTCCTCAAGATCCACTCAGCAAAGATCCACTCAGCTTGTAGGTTGCCCGTTCTTTCAGGTTGATTGCGGATGCCTTGTGCCATAATATCTACCGTACAACAACACAGAAAACCTAACACCATCCAACAGTAGTCTAGATTCAAAGACCATGATGTTCCGAGTAGCTCTCTTACTGACCACATTGCTTAGCGCCAATGCCTTTCAATCGGCACTGCCCACGCGCGTTGGAAGCAGCAGCAGTAGTAGTTTGTGCATGAGCACCATTGCCGTAATTGGTGCCTCTGGATTGACTGCACAAGAATGTGTCTACCGAGCACTCGAACAGGGATACGATGTGGTCGGACTTACAAGGTACGCAAAAAACGAAAAAGAAAATGAGTCAAAATTTATTTATTTGCAATGGAGAGGGTATCATCCTGTAAAAATTGAAAATCTGACCCTTTTTCTATTGCATGGCTACCGATCCCTTATACTACTCAATAATACACCGTTCGTGCAGAAACCCTGCTAATGTGGTGATTCCACAAGGATCCGGTGGCGCCAAGGCAGGCCAACCATTGGTGAATGACAAACTGACAGTGATTGGTGGTGATGTGACCAAAAAGGAAGATGTCGCCAAGGTATTTGAGGCGGCCGATGACATTGAAGGCGTCATTATTGCACTGGGTGGAAAGACGGCAGACGTGGGAGAATCCATGTTGACCGACGGGACTTCCAACGTCATTGCCGCCATGAAAGACAAGGGAATCAAACGAATGGCCGTCGTCACATCGATTGGGGCCGGAGATTCCGAAAGTCAGGCACCCTTCATGTTCAAAATGCTCATGATGACCGTCATGAAAAAGATTTTTGTCGACAAGAACAATCAAGAAAAGGTCACGCAAGCAAGTGGCTTGGATTATTGCATTGTGCGACCGGGTGGATTGACTGTGGAACCACCCACGGGAATTATCAATGTCATTGACGGTGAAGCCGGAAGCATTACCCGTGCCGATGTGGCCGAATTTTGCCTGGATGCCGTCACCATGCCAGACTTTCCGTACTTGCAACAGGCGCCTTGTATTAGTTCGGTGGGTGGCACTTCCTGGACCAAGGATCGATCCGCCAAGGCTCGTGGAGAAGGAACCATGTAAGGCAAGAGCCTTTCATATTATATACTTGTATAGAAAGCTTGAGTTTTACAATCTTCATGCGCGATTTCTGTACCACATCGGGATGACTGAGGAGTTTTTCGTACGCATCATGCAGAGAATACCATCGTTTGATTGCATTGTTTCTACGACCTGCCGGAAAAGAACAGGAACGCAATTTCGGCCGCAGAGCAGGAGTGCTTGCCCATTGACACCACCATATATCCGTTATAAAGATTTCCCCCCGTACATCCACTAGCTAGTGGGCCAAGTATGGCATTTAGCTATGCCTGGTAGTTCTGAGGACACGGCAGCACTCGGCCTAGGGCACGGAAGGGAGTGCGAGCCAGGGAACCAATGCGGGAGGCAGACTGGTTTGTCGGAGTTCAGCGTCATCGAGGAAGACATGAAGCAGGCGGAGCCGGACTAGTCGCATACTCCAGCCCCCCATTTATGCTGAAGACTGCATCAATGCTAAGTTGTGAAGCAGGCACCCAGGAAGAGATTGCGTCCCGATTTCGTGTGGCGTTCATGGAGTATTGCCAGTGAGTTGTCCCTTGCTGGGTTGCCTGTGACCTTTGGTGCTGCAAGCTTCTAAAGAAAAAAGGAGTGGTTACTGGTTGCGGCTCTAGAGAGCGCTATGCTCAACCTGGCAGAGATGAAAGACCGGACCACAGAGTAGGGCTTGGACCACTTGTGAGCCAAAAGCTGGGAAAGCCGTTGGAGAACAGCAGTAGCTTTGGCAGCAAAGAGGCCATCAGCAGAAACAACAAAGGGGGTGAAGTGACAGAGTTGTGCAGTGCACTGAGCCTGGTACATCATGTACTTCCTCTTCTTCACCCTCTCCCGGTGAGCAAGGGCCTGCGCAGTGACACCGCGGTTCGCGAATACCAGGAGACTCGACAACCACGAGGGAGACATCAAAGATACAATCGGTACCTCAATGCGAGAAACCGCAAACCAGGAGATCGCCTCGGTCTTGGACGACGGAATCAGAGGGAGTAGGAGCAAGGGAAGAATCTGCACAGAGTCAATCAGAGCCAAAGCTTATAAAGAATATTTTCTCCCAACTCTGAAGAGGCAGACAGTGAGTTCGTTTCCTCAGGTGGCAACATCTTGATCTTTCGATCTTCGGCTCGGCGCCGGATATGTGGCTTATTTTAAAGGAGTCTTACCACCCACCCAACAATGTTCAAGGGTGTAGCTAGCTAGAGGGCTGCAGGAAGTTATCTATCGAATCCGGTGGGGGCCGGGCTGAGGCAAAGAAGAGGTGGAGTTTGGGACCAGGTTCCATGGGATTAGGGGCAACAATCTGGGGACCAACATGGGGGCCAAAGGGCATGGCTTTGCAGGAAGTCCATGGAGACAGAGACAAGTGGATTTAACCAAGGGCAATCACGGGGATTAGAGTGCGTGGATTGAGGAACAGGCTTAAAAGCAAAGAAGAGTCGAAATTTAGGACTGGGTTCTGTGGGATCAACGACGATAAATTGATGATCATTCGGGGGGGGGGGAGGGTTTGCTGGGAGCAGGAAAATGGATGGGAGGTACCAAAACTTCCCTTCCAGGCATCATTCTTACCAAAACTTTTCAACCTGATTTGAGGTGGTCAACAGAGCAAAAAGAGGGTCCAATCCGAGAATCGATTATTTGTGTCTCGAAAAAGCAAAAAGTATTTCGGTCCAATCCGAGAATCGAACTCCTGTATTTCGTGAATAGCTTTCTATTAGTGTTTGATCCTTTCACAGATTCATCATGCTGCAGTCAATCGTTACTTACGGGACCTCATCCACCCTAAAGATGAATCATGCCACTAGACCAATTGGACTCCTGAAAGCGATGATGAAATTGGCTTTTCTGAAGGGTGCTGCAAGGATTTTGCAACCGAGGTGCGGCCAGGTGCAATTTTTTGGGACCGAGGTGCGGAGCAAAGATGCAAAAGAGGTGGAGAGTTTTTGCCGCCAAGGTGCGGGCAAAGAGGCACCGGTGCAGAATTTTGCCACCGAGGTGCGGACCGCAGAGGGGCAGATATCTTCTGGTGGCTTGTAGCATCAGCCTACCGGTAGACGGAGCACTTGGTGTAGTATCAGCAACCCAATCAGCAGCATCAACACCTTCTGCGGGGCACAAGAAAACTGCCACCCTTGCAATAGAAAGGTGCAATATGGAAGCAATAGAAAGGGCGTGTGTACGTGCACTCTTGCTTGCTATTGAGATCAATGATATCAACGGTGCCAACTTGAAGATCCAGGACTATGATCAAACCGCACAGGGTGTATGAATCAGTCTTTGCCACTACTTTAGTTTGATGTGGGCTTTGCTTGTGGTGGGGAGCAATACTTGTAGACTGGATGAACACTGGTACATACGTAAAGCCATTGTCACTATACAGATAGGGAGGCAGCGTACAGACTGAAACGCGCCCATACGGCACTGACCTACAGACTCGGAGTGAGGATTCGATTCCTTGTCGTTTTGTGTTTGATACGTTGGCAATAGCACTATTATCCATAGAAGCAAACGTGTAGATGCTGTTACTTGGTTCAACTCTCCTGCTCTCGTAACAACCATGCACAGCAACTCAAGGACCAATCAGATACAAGCAACCACTGGTGGTTACCAGACTGCATCTGTGGCAGGAAACATCGATCTCTGCTTGCATGATCATCGGTAACCAAAACATCCCTAAATTTGAAAACAGAACTGGAGGAACGGGGCTACACTGAAGAGGAGAAGCAATCTGGTAAGAAGACGATGCTGAAAGAGCACAAAGCCATCGTCTTAATTGGTGGGCACGGTGGCAAACAGTCAGCCCACCATGACAAGGGGGGATACTCACATGGCCGGCACGTGCATGTTGTTCGTACCGAACCGGTATAATAGAGTAGAGGTGCACCAACTGTTAGTGTACCAGATGGCAATAGAGAGGTGAGTGACAGCAGTGCTAGCGTTGAAGCAGAACAGCCAGAAGTCGCTGAAATGAGTACTTTTAGAGACTCAATTGTTGCCATTGGCTTGCCCGAGTGTTGTCATGGTCGTCTCATCTCTAGCTAGTCTCTTCTCTAAGAACGAATGGGGCATCTGACTGAAGCTCGAACGCTTTGATCTTCTCCACGTCGAAGAGTGAGGTTTTGAATGGAGAGGACCGATTTCTGAAAACTGGGGCAGCCACGAGAGTCAAATCCATCTATAGGTATGCAGAGGCTGAGGCTGCGCATGGCTACGGTAGCTAGCCAGGTCCGGCCAGTTGCTGTGGCCTCAAGCTAGGATCGGATCAATCTTTGCCACGAAGTGGATGCGGGCTTTGCCTGTACGGAGCAATATAATAGCCATTGTCACTACCGGTACAGCTTACTAGCTAGATATATATTGAGCCAGCGTACAGACTGAAATGCGGTACGGGCCTACCGGTACAGAGGGTGGATTCTTTCGATTCGTTGTCGTGTGTATGCTACGTTGGCAATAGCACGATCCATAGACGAAACCTGCAGATACTGTTGTTACTTGGTTCCACCCTCCTGCTCTCGTTCTTTCCCGACGACAAACAACCCCAATCGAGCCGCCGATTCCAAGACTGTCTTGATTTGCGCATTGGCATGAATCAATTGTTGTCGCAACTCGTTTCGGGCATGTCCTTGTTGCGGTGACATGAGTAGGAGCGCCTTGTTGTTTTTGGACCTGTTCTTTTGCAATCGATCGGCTTTGGTCAATCCTTCGATCCATGCCGTGATGCGGGGCCAATGACGATCGGCCAAGAACCGTGCGTATTGTGTCAATTTCTGGGATGCCGCGGCGTTGTCGATAGTAGTCGTAGTCGTAGTCGTAGTAGTCGGACCAGCAACACCAGATGCGCTGCCATCAAACTGGATTTGCAATGCTCCCGTGTTTCGTAGACCACCGCCCATGGCCGCCATGGCTTGGAGGGTTCGTTCGACCGCTTGGGCATGCGTTTCTTCGGGTTCCTCATTGTTGTCATTGGTTGGCCGGTCGTCGTCGTTGGCATTGTCCTCGTCCCACCCCTCTTCCCAAGCAATGTCGTCATCTTCCTCTTCGTCATCATCATTATTGTCGTCATCTCCACCGAGCATGGAAACCATTTTGGATGGTTCTTGCACCGTTGGAACAGCGTTGTTCGGATGGTCAGTCACAGGTTCCTCCGTAGTGGCGCCTTTGTCATCTTCTTCCATTCCAAATCGGGGCACCAAAATGTCCGTGGCTTGATGTGATCGACGAATGAGTTTTTGGACTCGTTGGATTTCTTCCGGTCCATGTGCCATGGCAATGTCGCGTAGTTTTCGGAGACTGTGCATGTTGGTAATAACGGCCTGATCGTCCTGCCCCTGTACGAAAGAGGGCTGTTCTTGTGCTTCATTTGGCAGAATCATACAAGCCTGCCGTAAGTACTGTTCGGATACAATCAATTTTGGATACAAGGCATCGTATTGAGCTTGAATCAATTGCAGCAAGAGTGCATGTCCTTCTCGTTGCCACAGCAGTCGTTTGGTCGGATCAAATGGCTTTGCCTCAGTACCATTGGTTGTTACGATCATTTGAACCCATTGCCACAAATGGGTTTGTTCCTCGAGAAAAAAGCGACGACAGTCGGAACTCTTGGTCAACAAGAGACGCTTCATGTACAGTACGGCGCGTCGTACGGCCAAACGCGGGTGTTCGTGGCCTATGGTCCACAAGTACTCGAAACAAGACAGTGGAACCGATCGTCGTTGCTGCTGCTGCTGATACTGATTCTGTGCAGTCGCGTCTTCTTGACTAGTAGCAGTAGTAGTAGGTGGTGGTGCAGTTCTGACATTGCGCTTGACAGCTGCCAGCCAGGACTGAACGGCATCTCTCATTTTCAATTTTCGTTCCTTGTGTTGTTGACGTGTCTCGGAATTCTCTTGGGTCGATGCGTCCATGCGATTCAGTACTTGATCCAGTGCACTTCTACTACCACTAGAAGTAGTAATTCCATCTTGCTCTTGCTCTTCACTCGATTGTTCTTCTTCTTCCTCACTATTATTAGTACTAGTGTAGGGCATTAAAGATTCATGTTGAAAGAATTTGGTCGACACCTTGATGGCATGGACGAAAAGAGGAATCAC
Organism: Seminavis robusta; assembly: GCA_903772945.1. Classification (NCBI taxonomy): domain Eukaryota; phylum Bacillariophyta; class Bacillariophyceae; order Naviculales; family Naviculaceae; genus Seminavis; species Seminavis robusta. The sequence continues at coordinate 327 of CAICTM010000115.1, read as the reverse complement.
TTCGGCAGGGACACCAGGAATGTCGGGCAAATCCACGCCATACTGCTCCAGCTTTTCTCGGCGTTTGCGCTTCTTATTATTGCCTGATGACCTATTGTTGTTGTTGTTGTTGTTATAACCCCTCTTCATTGTGGCTAACTATTGCGTGCATGCCGTCGCTGTGGTTGGTCGATACTGTATTGCAGGAAATAAATAAATACTAAATAGATTCATATGCCCCCTGGGTCGTCTCCGTTTCCAGTACTAGTTTAACTTGTCTACTAATACAGGATAATGGTGAATAGAATCGAATGAATCATGTGGCTTATATTTAGGGTTTAGGTTTTG
>CAICTM010000114.1:16355-116613 GCA_903772945.1 Seminavis robusta | reverse complement strand
TGAATAGTATTGAGACAGGGTTCTCATAACCGCTCTAGTCATACTAGTTGATGTGAAACATCGCTCTAGATATTTAGCCAGCGTGGAGTACTTCCACGCTACTAGATAAATGCTAGACGAATCTTCCACGCGTTCCGTTTTTGGATCGTTGAGTGAGTAGGATTGCTACCGCAACCTACTCTATCACCTCTACAGTCTCCCGCGGGATTTAGATCTACGATCCTTTGGTTGTGGATCTCTCTCGTGATTAGTTTTCATAGCTTTCTAATCCTTCTCATAACTTTCATTCTCTCAAACTTCAAAACACTCGAAAGATCTTTACACTAGTTTTTAGCGTAGTGCATTTGATTAACAAACAATAGCTTTTATAATGCTTAACCCCAACCTATTCCTCACCATGAAGAATTGCCAAAGACGCTGACACCAGTCTTTCGAGTTTCTTAAGTCTGCGCGGACAAAAACTCAATCCTTCCTCTCTCTTCATCATACCTTATCGACATAATCGCGAACTCGAACGAGTCGGATGTCGATCCACTCTACCAGACCACAACTTTCGCACTGTTTCCAGCAGATAGTTCAACAGCGCCCAGGAGTACATCCCTTCAAGGCGTCTGCCAATCATCCAGATGGACTGAGATCCACGTCAGACGATCAAGTGGGCTGGGCGCCTGACGTAGAAGGTCTCTCGTATGCGCGCTCGCCATTGCTACGCCTTCGAGAAAACATAACCTCCTCAAAGGAGATGAATTCTAGCTCTGCAAAGAAGCAGTTACGAATCTAGATGTGCAGGCCACCGTGGACTACGTTGGAATGCCTTGTGCCCGATTGCAGTCAACGGCATTCCTTCACGCGATTATACGTGGCGGTGAAGAGGAAGCCACTTTCCAAGCACGTTTCCAGAATGCCTGGGACGGAGCAGTTCAGCCTGCTTTGGACAACTCTGACATTACGTTCGGCATAAATGCCTGTGTCGAAGCGGTCTGTCCCTACAAGGCTCTGAAAAGCGAAACGCTTCATTGCGCCGGCATGAAGATGCGTAAGGCTGCTGATATGTCTACTCGGGCTTATGTCAACACACTCAGTCGGATGAACACCGATGGACTTCCTCGCTACCACCTGTTTGACCCAACCAAACGTTGACCATGACGAAGTCATTGACATTGGTTGTCATGGGATTCCACGCTATCTCTCTCTTTTCGAAAGACTCAGTCATGAGTCGAACTCAAACCCTATCTAGGATCGAGTCGCGAATAAGGCTAAGAGCCGTGTATTGCACAGGTGTGCGGCATGGCGTGGAAACATGTGTTGGTCTTGAAGACGGGTCTGGAATTGGTGTATTCAGGGTGGGTCCTGCAGCTAATGCAGGTGCGGGTCCTGGAGTTGGCGGGTGCAGGCAGAAGCACAGCAGGCATTGATCCTGGAGTTGGCCTGCTAAGAGTGAGTCCAGTTCTGGGACTACAGCTAGAGGTATTGGTTTGGGACCGAACTTGGTGGTGAGCTGGGGTCGGGCCGGGATTGGATTCATGGGCCGGGGGTTGCTCCTTGAGTTTTTAAGTTGTAGGCCGGAAGGAGCTCAGAAGTCGGAAGTGGTGGCAGCGTGGGTTCTGGTTTGGCTCCCGCTAGTAGTAGATAGTAGAGAAGGGTGTTGGTCCTGGTACCGGTATTGGACCCAGAGAGTAGCTACCGTAGGTCCTGAGTGGTAGGCTCTCTGTAGTTCCTCCATCTTGGGTGTGGTACCTCAGTTGGACAGAGAGGAGAGATCGGTCAGGGGCGCCCCTCATGAATGATCCAGCCAGCCTTTGATCAGCGCCTGACTGGCACTCGGAGTTCGGAGGCTTGCTGTCGAGGAATTCAGTAACAGAAACCGCAATCATCCTATGGAGGGGATGTGGGAGTTCGACTCTGCAACAGTTGTGGGAAGGGGACCCCAAGTCTGCACCACCGCCATATTCATATCTCTAACCTTGGTGGGGTATTATTTAACCAAATCTAACTGACAATTTGTGTTTCTAAACTGTCTAATTACAGAGACACCATCGACTCACAATTTAGTCGTGTTTTTTTGAAGTGCTTACCAGTGTGAACATGGACGTCGGACGCTGTAAACTTTGCCATGTGCAACACTCCACAAAAATGGCAACATGAGTGTATTGTCAAGGGCTTTCGAGGTTGTTGATGTTAGTGGGGGATCTGTCTCCGTTGATGTGAGGTACAAGTTAGAGTTAGAGGGGATTCCTAAACCAAAGGCGCGTCCAAGGTTTCAGGGTGTAAAATACTCGTTAGTTTAACAAACTATGGCCACGGAGTGGCTTTTGTGACGCGGGCAATTGGTGGGGAAGCCCCCACCTAGCTGAGTCGTCATCTACTTATTTGCCCAATCAACATGGCCTCATCACACTGGCCAACGTGGAGCCAGCACCAAGTAGACAGATGCCCTGGGTAGGGGGTGAGCACATTGATAGGGAACCTGCAGCGAAAACCTGGGTTACAGGGCTTACACAGGATTTTTGTCGGTATTGAACATTATCACCAAAGGGACGTGAGGACCAGTTAGATTGCCAGAACCAAAGAGTGCTCGCCAGTAAGTGTGTCTGGGTGATCAGGTCCCAGCTGTGGCAAGGGCCTTGGCATGCAAGGCAAAATGCCAGCAGAGCCCGTAGGAGTGGTACTCCTCAGGCTGGACCAGAGCAGGGTGTAACCATCCAATGCAAAAATTGTAAGATAGAGGCCAACAAGCAGGCAGAAGATGGGGTCAAATGACACACTGGCAGTGTGTGGTTCCCAAGGAGGGAGGCACAGTGGCTGCTGGAGTGTTGTGGGCTGTTCGGGGGGTTGTTGAGTCAATAGAAGGGAGGATAGGGGGCACTGGAGGTGGGCTGGGCAGGGGCAGGAGGGGGATCCTGTTGGGGTTGGAGTGTTGTTGTAGGAAGTTGGGATGTAGCATGGTTGATGGTGTGTTGTAGGATAGAGGCGTGCCTCTGTTCAAGGGTGAGAACAAAGGCATCCTCCCTGATAGGGTAGGGTGGAATTCGGAAGGGTGTGATCCTCAAGATGGCTGCATCTCTAAGGAGCTGTTGGCTGATCATCGGGAGTGGTGTTGTGTAGTCTGCGGAGGATTGTGGATGTGGTTGGTTGGTGAAGTGTGGGATGGGGGGATGTCTGGGAGGACTTGGTTTGAGTGGAGTAGTGGGTAGACAGGGGGAAGTCATGGTGGGGTGTATGGGTTGGTGGGAGGGTTGTGAATCCTGGAGTATTGACTGTAGTGTCGTTGCTTCAACTCAAGCAATGGAGGTTGCTTGTGAGTGGGCAGATTGATGATGTAGAAGGGTGTATTCAAGGGGCAATGCACTGAGGCACTGGTAATCAAGGTTTATATCAAGTTGTTGGTTGTTGTTGCCGTGGATCAAAGCTGTGGCCAAGTCTGTGCAGGTATACCACTACCTGAGGAGAAGATGGTATAGAGCCAAAGGCTGTTAGGGATTCTTTCAGGAAAACTGGAGAAGTCACGCATATGCCAGTAGAGCAGTGGTGGGGGTATCAAGGGGTGTTGTTGGTTGATGGGGCTGTGTTACTGATGGATGACACTGTGTTGTCTCAGAGGCTGGTACTCAATCTGTTGCAAGGGATGACAATGCAACAGAGAGTCAAGCCAAGATGTGGAGAGGGTACCGATTCAGGTGGAACTGTGGAAAGTCACTGGAGAGTCACTCAACAATCAATGAGGGAGAGAAGAGTCAGTTATGTTTTAATATCTATGCACACACACGCTGCAGTTCTGTCCTGGGCTCAATCCTTTGGAGTTCCTTAAGTTCAGTAGGAGAGTCAGGTGCAGTAGCAGAGAGGTGGCTGGTTCACATAGGAGTGTTGCACAAATACTAGCAAACACGCTAGAGGGGCAGCTTTTGTAGTTGTCTTGTGGGGGTGAGATCCTTTGGAGAGGAGCTGGTATCCCAGGGAGGGGCTCGAAACATCAAATGCACCAAGCCGAGATACAAGAACTCATCCTTACAGAATCTGTTGTTGTTTTGTTGTTCCTTTTGGGAGGAGATTACAATGGAGGAGTGGTAACAGTAGCAGGTGCGATCAGTCAATCAGTCTTATAGGGATAGGACTGGTGGATCAGTAGGATCAGTTCCAACAAGGACGTCGGGAGAAACCACAGTGGCCGTTGAGAAAGTAAGAATACAGGTGTAATTCTCTTCTTGGTGGTCACTGCAGGTATGTCGTGAAGTCTTCTTGATGATAGAGGCTGTGTTCGTGACGGAGGAAGAGGTACGGGAAGAGGTACGGTCGCGGGAAGATCGATCGATTCACGGAGGTGGAGTCTTGGATTCGAGGATCGATTCGATAAGATCGATTCGAATTCGCGATTGAAGATTCGAATGAGTCAGTGCCTTATGGAGTTCGATAGAGTAGGCTAGGGTAGGTTAACCGAGCCTGTTTGTTGTTGCGGAGGTCGTTCGATCGAAGAAGAGGATCGGCCGACAATGGGATCGATGGCCGCAGGAGCGTAGCTGAGAAAACAACCAAATAGATATGGGGAATTTTTTTCTGTGCTGTGCTGGGGAAGACCGGTGACTTCTTCTGGTGTTCAAATTCTTCCAACTTGGCCGTAGCGCGGTCGAGAATAGAAAACCGCCCGATCTCGTAGGATTTCAATTGGGATGGCTTTCTAATCTAACCGGGGAAGGCCGCTTTGATAGTCGCTTGATAGGAGAGGTGCGCTTGATAGGAGATGGGAGGTATCGATCCGTTTCGGCTTGAAGAGGTTGTAAAGAGAGGAAAAGGATGTTATGTTTTCCGTGATGACGTTGAGTGGATTCCTATAGTAAAACAGTACTCTTCAACGAAATAACAGATAACAAGCTTCCTGAGGTCCTTTCGCTTCGTTTCAATGCTTCTAATGGTGCTAATAGGTAGTGTAATGGTATAGGTATAGGTATGACCGATTGGTTGTGTTGCTATTAGTGTTGTTGTTCTTGTAGTGACAGATCCAGAGGGGAAGCGCTTCGGTTTTCGGCTTCCCTTGAAAAAGTAAGGCGCGTCCAAGGTTTGGTAGGAATGGGTTTTTCTACACACCCGGAAGCAAGGGCAAACACCCATTTCAAAGGTAATAACAGCTCCAACGAGCTTAAGGCTCAGATGCCTTTGGTTCATGTCATGGCTCCTGACATTGACAATTTGGCGAAGTTTACATTGGATGCCATGAACAAGCTGGTGTACCGAGACGATTCCCAAGTGGTGAAGTTGATTGTCCTTAAACTATTCGATTCTGAGGGTAGTTGTGGAGGGAGGACGGAGGTAGAGGTAGTTGCTTTTGATGGAATTTTCTAAGATAGTGTACGGACGACGTAGACTGAGTCACTCATCCGTTGTCAAATTAAATATTATTTTATTTCGATTATTCGAAGTTATCGAATGGTCTGTCGAAATGGATAATTCCACCTGAGCGTCCATCGCCTGTTAGGCTCAGTTTCAACAACTTTGAATGCAAGGTGGATTCGGAAATTGGGGCTTTTTTGGCACTTACGTGTCCAGAGGGTCGCCCAAAAGAGGCTTTTGCAGGCCAACCGAATTCGTCTTCCTGCAAAAAACTTTTTTCTTGGTTTGCAGGTGGCCGAATTCGGCTCTTTGAGAGAGAGTGCATCTGATTGGCCCAGCCAAACCCAACTTTGGATCCTTTCTGGGAACCTTCTGGAAGAAAAGTACCAAAATAGGCGGCAAAGACACAATGACACAATGACAACGTTAGCCGACCATGGTACCACAATGGCATTGCAACCACAACCAATACAACAACCAATACCTTAAGGCATGGTCCGAACAAAGCCAGCCACCTACCCCTACCGCTTTGGTCTTAAACCGAAGCGGCTTGTGCACCAGTTTAGCTCAGTAGGTTTCGGTGCTGTGTTGAGAAGAGAGAGAGAAGCATCATTGTTAGAAAGCTCGACATTTGTTGAAGATAGTAGTACCATGGCGCCTCCAGTTGAAGATTCCCCTGCCATGCCGCGTGCCTTTTCGGATATTCCTTTCGCTGAATTAGGAGCAGTGCATCCATCGGCCGAAATTGTTGGTCCAGCTGAGAGGTATTACAAGTGCAGTGGTGAGAATAACGCAGAACTGATGTCAATGGGAATTGGTCTGAAGACGTCTGACTTACGTGAGATTGGCAACGTTGAACTTGAGCCATACCGTTCCATGAAGTTGAAGAAAAAGGTAACACCAACCCAGAGACATATGGTGGAGGAAATCAAACGCCGCAGCTACTGTGATGGTATTGCAGAGCCCAAATGTGTCTATTGGGAAAGGAAGAAGTGTGTTCTTTTGGTTGCAGAGTCACCCAATCTCGAATCCAACTGATTGCGCCTTCATTGTCTGCGAAGAAAAGAAGCTCTTTGATTTGATCAACAAAGTGAATCTTGAAAAGCAGGGAGATAAGAAGGACAAAGCTGCCGCCTGGATCTCCGTGGAACCATACATTCGTCTCATCGAGTGCATGTTGAGCGATGAGATCAGGCCTCTGTTCCTGGAGATGCAACGTGTAGGAGATAGAGATGAGTTAGACGCTCGCAATTCTGCTAACAGGCCTGAGAGGACAGTCTTTGAGGCTTGTGCCCGTCTGTTCAATGATGCACACAAGGATGTGTTCTCTCAGTGCTTGCCTGACTTACATACCACCTTCGCTGACGTGCTTGACTGTTGTTTTGAGAACATGCCGGGACCTGTGACGGCTGATGAAGTGAAGCGCCGTTGGGGTGACTGCCGAGCCAAACTGATCAAGATAATCGCCAAGTGGGAACTCAGTGGAAACGGATTCGGTCAACGCCATGAAGGAGATGATCTGTTTGGTCATTGTGGAGAAGAGGAGATGGAGTGCGGTGACAACAGAGCCAACTTCTTGGACACGCAGACCAAGGAACACGTGCTTTATCTTTGGCATGTGTCAGATGAGCAGGAAGTCCTGAAGAATGTGATGTGTGTCATCGCTGAATCGGCAGCCGCATCTTCTGAAGCTTGCTCTTCTGTTGCTGGAACTGACCAGGCTAGTGCTGCACGCAAAAGGAGGACCGATGAGAGGGCACTTGGATTCTTCCGCGCAAAGATGAGTCTTGCTATGCACACAATGTCCCGCGCTGCCATTTTCAAGGAACTCCGTGAGACGCAGGAAAAGCTTTTCGAGGCTCAACTCAGAGTCATGGAGGTCACCAGCATCGAACTGAGCAATCTGTGGATGGGTAGAGTCAGTTATCTCGAAGCTCAAGTTGAGGCTGTTAAGGAATGCTTGAACAGTTTGGCCATCGAAGAATCGCTGAATCCTCCAAAGAAGAAGAAGAAGGCTGTTGTTGCTAGTGCCGCAGCCAGAGCTGCACTTGACTCCGACGACAGTGAGGACGATGATGATGATGACGATGAAAACAACTAGAGGCCATGGTCATTGTGATGGTTGATGGAGGAAAAAGCGCAGTAGGTGGTGTTTGCTGTTGTTGACATGGAAGTGAGTAAGCCATTGCTTCTCTCATTACAAGATTCGACTGTTGGCGCCTGCCACCGCTGTCAAAGTAAGGTCGATACTCAATCGGCATTTGTGCGAGTGATAAATTGCGATAGTTTGAAACGTTTTGGAAACATACATGGATTTAGGTTTTTAGATTTGTAGACTTAGAAGCACCATCCAACTTGTCGTCAAACATCGCCAATCCATCAATCGCAGTTTTTCCTCTATCCAATTTGGAGAGTCGTTGAGGAGAGATCTTGCGAGAGCCCGGCCAATGCTACATTCAAAGAATATATATCTGCCATCATGTGCTAAGTAATGTTTTATCTACTGCAACTAAGATTTGTATGAGCGCGCAGGTGTCTTTCCGATCCAGTTCCTGGGAGTGGATCGCTGCAATCCAAGGCGTTGGACAGTGTCAAGCATCCTCTCACGCGGAAGATCTTCACAAAAATGGCGATTCGATCCGACACGAGTCCAATAACTTATGTCATCGAAATGTTCTCCACCATGAAGCAGTCCCTCAGGCCGGTACTCCTCATCACCAGCCGCCGGTTCAGTCAGTATGCCTCCCTCGCCCACAACAATGTTCATGTCATCGCTGGCGAGGCGTTCGGCCATATCCAAGGTACGTTCCTCTTGGGATGGAGAATCTACTTGGGAAATTGGCGTTCCATCATTTTCTAACTGATCCCTCTCCAATCTCTCGTTGATGCAAAAGTTGTGCAGGCGACAGAGGCAGCGGACAACTGCTGTCACTTTGGCGATTGTGATGGAGGTAGGGAATGCTCGCAACAATATCCCCCAGCGGCGCACCAGCATGCCAAAAGCACATTCGATTGTGATCCTAACGTTGGAGTGGAAGTAGTTGTATGCATCTTTGGGTCCATCTCCGACGGCCTTGTATGGAGTTTGCCATATGGTGGGGGTATTCACGTATGCATTATCTCCAAAGATGCACAGTCCCTTTTTCATGAATCCTTCCTTTTCAATCTGGTGGTGCAGCTTGCAGGACGTCCAGGCGAGATAATCAGAGGTTGATCCAGGATGAGACACATTGATGTCAAGAAACCGTCGGTGAGCATCGCATGTGGCTTGCATGTTGAGCCCATATTTCTTTTTCCTTCTACAAAAAAACTTCTTCGGACCACACTCTGCCATCTCACAACTCTCTTCGCTTGGCCTTTCTGTCCAGATGAGAATTCCATCCACTGCGCCAGAACAACAGTGGAAGACTCCACGGCTCAGTTTGTTGAAGCCGTCGGCGATGGTTTGTTGTTCTTCATGACTGGATGGATAAGAGAGGTCAAGCTGCGGGCATTTGTTCACCGCATCTACTGTCTTCCAGACTGAGCGGTAGACATCAGTATGACCCATTCCGTGGACAACAGAAAAGGTAAGACCAATGTCAAGAGAATAACAGCCGAACAGATAAACATTGTCTAATTTTACTTCTTGTGTCATGGTTGGCGAAGTCAACAATCAACCAAAACATTCAACAATCAACAAGAAAGCAAGCAGGTTGGCATGCAATTGGATCGCATTGGGAATCCCTTGGCACTTGGCGGTGGTGGGAGTCCCAAACTCCGATTTAGCCAGTCAGTAGTTGGTGACGTAAAATGGGAATTCATTTGGGGCCTCATGGAAATGGCCTCCCAAAGTCCGAATTCGGTGGTGGCCAAAAAGTTGTTGGGACTGAGCCTTAGAGTCGGCATCGTCGTGTTAGTCCGCTAATCAATCGGAAGAATTTCCTCCTGTTTGGGGGTGTACTGGACTACTACTCTAGCTAGCTAGCTAGTAGAAAATGATCATGGTTGTTGAATCTAGGACCCCCACAGTCCCGTGATTGCATCAATTTTCACTGGGTGACGATCGTTCTAGGCGCGTCGCGCGTAGGCCTGGTACAAACTTCTGGATGTCAGAAAAACAACGGCTGCCGCCATTCCGACAACAAAAAAAAGACCGACCATGACAAAGCAACAGAATATGGCGAAGTTGGCTATGTAGAGTGTTAAAACTGATAAGGACCACCATGTATTTGTAACTCCGCACCATGGTCGCGGTCATGCGCACCTGGTTTGTTTTAGTGAATATGCAATAGGAAGAAGTGAAAATCCATTTTTGGCCTGTTGTGGCGCAGCACATGTGTCACCCAAAAGCGGACTTTTGCCTGTTGGGACACATTGGAAGCTCCTCGCCATAGAGAACAAGCCAAAAGAGGACCACAAAGTGTATGCCGGAGTGACCCTGGTGAGACATTGAGGTAAATGGCAACAGAGAGGACATGGCAGCCAGTTTGAAAATCAGAAATATTGACACAGTTTGTGCCGACCATGAGCAAAAACAAGTTTCGTGAGTGTTGGTGATGCGTTTGTTGCTGTTGCGACAAGGATGCCTTCACTTACCCATATGAAAGGGGATCCTGCTTAGAATTGTCGAAAATGGCACCAGAAAGGATCTTGAAGCCGGTTTGAGCAGCAGACATGTTGCTTTGAGTTCTTCCACTCTCTCCAATTCATGCTCTTTGACCTTCTTGGTGCGCTCCCTGACCTTCCACCCATCAATGTCCTCTTCCTTGAAGCCGCGGAACAAGAGCTCCTCCTTGAGAGGGATCATGTGCTTGTCCTTCCTCATAGAGGAATATAAAGTAAGATCCATCATGTTTGCAGTTCGCACCACACACCACCTCTTTGCTTCTTGTTTTCCTTCTTGTTCTTGTTGATCTTGGCATGGCTTGTTCTTGCAGGACTTCATGCGCTCATGCTTGAAGTGCTTGTTGCGCATGACAGAGGAGAGTTCAGTTTGACGGGCCGTGTAGACATCATGGCCCAGGTTTTTCTGCAATTCCGTAACACTCTCAGAATGTTTCTTGGCAGCACGAAGAAGTTCTTCTGTTTTCTTGGTGGCTCCAATCGTCTTCAAGTTGCCGATGGGAAGGTAGTTGGCTGCTCTGTGATGGCATAGGCGCTTCTCAACTGTTCCGACCGGTCAGTAGTGGAGACATTCTTTGCCTCCTTGACTCCAACTTCAACAAACTGTGTATGGCATGCAAGCGGTAGATAGGTGTTCTTCATGAAGAGACAATAGGCGTCGGGCTCTTGGTCATCGCGCAAGTCAATGTCATGGTCAGGGGACATCATCATCTCCGCGATGTAGGTAGACATAGGCGCATAAGTAATCCCATCTTGGTTTCCAACCACTCTTTTCACAAAGTCATAGAACTGTGATAGCTTGATGTGCCGCTCATGTACTTCTGAGTACATCCATGACATCCCGGACACAGTGAATTCCTCCTTCTTCAACATGACAGTTGCCACAACCTCTGCCAATGGCCGCTCTGCAAGTAGTCCGGCTGGAAGAAGAGATGGGTTGGACCATCGGACAAAGTGTTTGTGCACAGACCTTAATGCCAAGTCAACGAAACGTTGTGCCTTGGTGCTCTGGTACTGGCGAAGGTGGGCTGGACACTTCTGTAGGCCATGGTGGAACAAGGCAAATCCATCGTTGGTAAGGGCGCTTCCAATGTCTTCTTCAGTTGCAGCAAGTCCTCCTCAATGATGTAGTAGCGGACCAACATCTGTGTGTCTGGAAGCCTTCAACGCCGCTCAAGTCTTTGGACACCTGTAACCACTTGAAGTTAGGGCACAAGTAAGAGCCGTGGAAGTCAACAATGAGTGTCATGTCCGAGAATACCTCCTGCTCACACATGAGCGCCTGTAGACCGGACGCAATCTTGTTGGACTTGCCATCGCTGGTAGAGGAACAGTTAATGGCCTGCTGACTGATGCGGAAGAGAACAAGATAGTTCTCCATTGTGACACGGGAAGTTTCGCCAACAGTCCACCATCGCGTCATGACTGGTTTGGGTATCATCAAGATGAACTTCTTCGCCATCTTCTCTGAGGAGGAGCGAAGTCACAGAACAGCAACACCTTTTCCCACTTCTCCTGGAACTGTATGTCCGCAACTGTAGTACCAATGTAAGGGGTGTCCGTGTAGGTTTGGACAAAAACAGTAGCCTCAGCCACATGCATCTTCCCCATCGCGGCATCCATACTGTCTTGCAAGTCATACACGGAATGCAACATCTGCATCGCGTTCTTCTTGTCCAAACCACCTTCCCCAATGAGCTCCTTGACCGGAACAGAGAGGGACAACTGAAGATTGTGAATAGCGCATAAGAGACAAGGTAGTTCATGGGGGAACACAAGTCTTTCGCTTTCATCTTCTTGTACAAGTCATCAGTGGTACCACCACCTCCACTGTCAGTAGTGCATCCATGTACTCTCTTGAGAGCAACTTTCTTGAATGATGCTACCAGTGCCAATGCATGATCCTCTGACAGTCCGTCGCTTGCATCAATGTCAAGACATTGAACAACCACGCCACCACTTCGAACCAAGAACATCTTCACGAGTGACTGACACCCTTCTTGTTTCCCTTGTGCATGACAAATAGACAGTCTTGTTCTTGATGCGCTCGCCAAGGGCAATGGTATTCTCCACGGACAATCGAATTGAAGATCTCGGAGCGTGGACTCTGAAGGGAAGGACTTAGAGAATCGAGTGACATCAACGTTGTCCAGGACGCCGAATTCATCAAGGAAGGCACCAACAAAGCAAGGCATCATGATGGCCGCTTGGGACAGTGGAAGGGACGGTTGCTAGCCAGTGCAATGGACAAAATGCTTTTCATCTTATGCGATCCGGCGGTGGTGTCAAAGCGGGTTTTGTTGAAGCCACGTTGCATTTCCTTGATCTTTTCTTCCGAGTTCTTCCATTGTGAGATTTGGTTCTTGTGCACGATCTCATGGGAAAGGGGAATGCGGACAGTAAACTCTTGTCCTTGACTGGAGAAAGTGTACCGGTGTTGGGCGATATCCGACTTGGCTTTCTTGGATGAAGGAACGTCTTCCGTACACACTTCGCCAGTACTGTCCGTAGGTGTGACATTGTCGTCAGTGTCCAGTGCCCGCTTGGTAGAAGAATGGGTAGTGGGGGTGGCATCTACTAAGTATCGATCAATCCAACAAGGAAGTTGTTTCGAACATAATCTTGGACCACCGTGGAAGCGGATGCATGGTAGTGGTCGGACGTTTCGGAAGAGGACAGCCACAGTTGCTTGCACTGGTATTGCTTGCTGGTATGGGACAGATGACGTTCGAGACCAGCCGGATCGGTAAGGCCGCTTGAACTTGCGAGGTAGTTGCTGCAACCAGAACAGGTATGCTGAATGGGCAAAGGGAAGTCAATACAGTACTTGATGTTTCGAAGGCTCTTCCCAAGTGGAGTGGGTCCATCGTGTGAGTCAGTCTTCGTCCTTGATCGCAACGACCGGTCACTGCCGCTGCTACCTGAACTGCAAGCACTCATCATCTTGGATGCAACAAAAGGGGACAACAAGTTAGATCAAGAAGAAGACAACAAGAGCGAATGGAGAAAACAGCATAGCTTCGGCTTACCTTTTCTGTTTTCCTGGAAGCCGAATAATGAGGTAAACTCCATCAATTGGCATAGCCATTGGTTCATGGGATCGACTGTCGATAACAAGAGCCAACAGTTGGTTGTCTCTTTAGGATGCATTAACGGTCGGCTCGTATGGTTTACGTCTCTTTAGAAAAATCGCACACCCTCTCTACTGTATCACATGGTATAAGATGTATCACGGATCCAAAATCGAAACTAGGGTTGGATACAATTGACCGTTGTCACATGACAAAAAGACGTTTTAAGGTTCCGGGTTATTTGAAAAATGAGCGATTATTTGCTTCGCAGAAGCCTGTCCGAAAACAACCTTCATTACAACCTATCGTTGCCGCATTAGAAATACATCTTCATCACTATCTAACGAGTGCATACTTCTAATCACGCAACGATAGGGAGTGTTAACAGAATTTTACAGACTGGCCTCTGGCAAGCTTTTATCGCGGGATTTAACACGTGCCACGCAGGCCGACCTCGATTGATCAACTCCATTGGCTGTGGGGGTCCTAGAATCAACTACGATGTACAGTCACTAGCTAGTGAGTCCACAGTGATGACGGGCTTTCATAACGTCTTAGGAGTATAGTCATTGGAACTTCCAAGAACTAATAATTCCTAGACCTAGCTGTCGTGTGTTCAGGTCTCAGGCAATGCTTGCCGAGGTCAGCTGAGACCAAAATGCCTCATCAATCTCCCGAGATCATTCTGCATGGCTGACACATCATCCTGTAAGCTCCGAGATCATTCTGCATGGCTGACACATCATCCTGTAAGCTTGTGAGAGCCTGGTGCGTCTGCCGGGCAATAACACTCTGGGGGCTTTCGTTCGCAGACATCACAAGGCAAAAGAGACGACCAGCTTCAGCCAAACGCCAAAGATGTGGGTGGTCTGCTTGACTCAAGGTTCCAAGCAAGGAAGCACTGTCGTCCCTGACAGCTTGCGCTCTAGGCCTTGATCCGCAACTGCAAATCAGCAGTGCAGCCCCAACCAAGCATGTTATGTCGTTGCAAACATTCCCACGACCAACATGGCGAGCTCGCAATGTTTCGATTCCACCTTCAAGCTGATGAAGTTTGGCCCTCAATTTAACGGGATTAGATCCTGAGTAAGCTTCCCCAACAACGTATTTCGTCGGAGCCAAAGGAGCTCTTTCCTGCGCCTGTGTAGCAAAAGTACAAAAGAGATTTGTCAACAGAGGACCAAACAAAATGATGACTTCGGCAGCCTATTCGCGTAGGACCTACTGGGGCCCCTGCAGCCGCTCGGAAGACCATTCCATTGGGGACAAGGAGAGATAACCCGTTGGTTCTCGCTTCGGTACCCCTTGCAAGGGTGTCATTCGTCATGTAAGCAAATGAATCCAGCTGCCTGATTACTGTGTCTCCTTGCGTGATCTCACGACCACGGAAATCTGTCACGCCACATCCTTGAAGACATGCAGGGAAGTAAACCGTAAGGTGCCTGTTGGCTTCCTGCTCAAAGACAGGTGCCACACTCTCTGAGATTGCTTGGGCCATGGGCTTCTACTGTCGGTGCTGCTGTCAATGGGCCCTTCCTCTTCCGAAACGGATCGACGCGACAGATACTCTTGTTGCCAATCAAACAGATCGCTTTCACTGCTCTGTTGTTGTTGTTGTTGTTGTTGTTGTAGCAGTAGCAGCCACGCCTGATCAGCCGAAAAGTGGAGGAAGAGGAGATGGAGGTGTGGAAAAGTTGTTTGAAGAAGACTGTCACAGTGGTTGATCTACTACTCGAGTAGCCACGCTGCACGACTGTGCTTGGAAGCGATGAAAATGCACCCCGTGGCACAAACTTCTAACGAATCTAATGCGCGTCGGTTATTCGACTGTTATGGGATCAAATGTAATTCTCCAAAATTCATTCCAATCACTACTAGTAGGCCAACACTAAACGATAACTGTTGATTGATTTTGGACAATGGCGCGAAGTGCCATCGGCACCCTTCATGGCGTCTTTTGCCGAATTTTCCTTGGTGCCGTCCTTCTCGGGGTATTCCATTGTCGAATACCCATAGTTAGGTACAAAGGACCTACCGTACCACCAACAACATTGCTATCATTACAGAATCTTACTATACTGAGGTTTCTCATGTCCTTGGGTTTACGCTGCAACTTAACGGGTGATCCAGTGGCATCAACCGGAGGCATGTTTTCAAAGTCGCTTCTGTCTGTGCGACAGTACCAGTAGAATTTTGGGAGGTCTTCAGCTTTCATTTTGGTATAGTCACGTTTATGGTGATTGTGTGTGCCGCCGTTTCAGAGTTAGCTTTTTCATTGTCTCTCCTTTCCATGAGCCTTTGTACTGCGGCTGGATTTGCTTTGCATACATCCTCAAATCCTGAATCAAACAATTGGTAAATCGACGCTCTTTGCTTGATTAAGGTCAACATGTCTTTGATTCTATCACGGAAACATTTCGAAAAGTCGTCTACGCCATACTCTTCAAAGGATGTCGACGTCTGAATTTCCAATAGGGTCGGCTTGAAGGAGGTGCAACCTTTGAGGAATACATTGCCGATTAAGCGACGCATAGTGGGGATGCGCTGACGAATGCTGGTTACGATGTATCCTTGAAGGAAGCGGTTACTGGTGTCATCTTCACATACGGCAAAGGTAACATAAAGTATTTGGCTTAGTGATATCAAACCTGAAAGGTGGGCGATTAGTGCCTCATTGAAAACGGGTGCGGTAAACTGCCATCGTCCATATTTTCTCCTATTATCAGGATAAGGGGCCATGTTGCCTTTGAAAGCTGACTTGATTAAAAAGTGATGGGAGTTTTGAACATTGGGTTCGATGCATCTGAATACTGGCATGAAGTCTAATGGTATGAAGTTTGGACCCGCTCAATCACCGCTGTGGCTAATACAATAAGCTTGTAAGGTCCCCTGGTCCATGGAAGGTTAAGGTTGAGAATGGGGTCAATCAAGGGGACCGAGATAGCCGTTGGGGGACCGACTGTTTTAGTACCGGATAATAAGCCTTCAGCTTGATTCCGGTTAATGCCGGTCCCCCGCGGTCCCCCGCTTATTAAATCAAGATAATTACATTCGTATGTCCGCACAAGGTCAACATGATGGAAAATCTTGAGTCATGACTTGAGTTTTTGAGATTTGACTCAAGTCAGTACTCAAGTCAGCATCAAGTCATGACTCAAGATTTTGCGAAAACACCATTGACTTGAGTCAACGCCTTTTTGCCAAGTCGCACGTTCAAATGATGGCAAAATCGAATTTTGTTTTGTATAATTTCGAAATGCACCAAAAAAGCACGAAATCGAGGAGAACAAGAAAGCACGAATGGAATCGAGCCACCCCGGCTAGTACGACTGGTACCATGTTGCTGTGTGGACAGGAGGGGTTCTCTTGAGTGCTGACTTGAGTACTGACTTGAGTCAAATCTCAAAAACTCAAGTCATGACCCAAGATTTCAGCCCTTGTGCGGACATTAGATTATAGAAAAAAGAGTAGGGGGACCAGGGGGACCCGAGGGGGTAATAATAGTTTCGCCCTATTGATAACCTTAATTTGAGGGTTATCAATTGGCTCACGCGCTACGCTTGGCCCCCTCTCCCTGTCCTTTCCTCACAATTCTGAACCTCTTTTGTTGAATCGACCAAGATGGTTGGGATCCGATACATCCATCGACTTGTGAATGAGTTCTATGAACCTAATACGTCTCTTGCTAAAGGACATTACCATGACTTGAAATATGTTTGTTTAGTGTTATTCAATAAGGTTGTTCATGGACTACGGAAAGGTGGTTTGAATTTTTCGTGGGTAGAGGTAGTGTTGGAGGCATCTTCTATCATCGAGGAGACAACTTTGATGAGGGAACAGATAAGAGAAGACGAAGCTACATACAATCAGGAGTTGATTCACTGGCATCTCTCTGACGACAACAAGATGATGTATCGAATTCCTAATAAGGTTAAGACATTTGCGCAATTCCGGAACAAGAAGAGTTGTAAGGTGAAAGACTATGTTATCAAAGTTGTCACCAAGATGTATCGATTGGATCAAGTCAATCGGAAGGAGATGCTGTCTGAAATGGACGGACTACCTGCCTAATAGCTAGCCATACTGTCGCCTTTTGCAATCCGAGAGGTCCCTCCATCTCTCTCCTAGCACTCTCCCAATTTCTCCAAAGGATAACTCAGGATTCTCCTCTCTGACTTCGTGATAATGCTCTCGTACGAACAGCATATAGCCGCTCAGTCTCTTCCTCTTCTCGCATGTGCAAGCCTCTTTTCCCATCTTTTGTTTCTTTTTGTTGTTGTTGTTCTTTTTTCGAAATTGTGTGACTCCTCGAACTTTGGAGTGGAACATGGAGTAGAACGATGCAGCTTCCTAGCTTATTGATTCTAGATAGGCAAGTACGCTTCGCTGTGAGCGCCTATACCGACTTTGACCTGC
Organism: Seminavis robusta; assembly: GCA_903772945.1. NCBI lineage: Eukaryota > Bacillariophyta > Bacillariophyceae > Naviculales > Naviculaceae > Seminavis > Seminavis robusta. Next base: position 99,199 of record CAICTM010000114.1, on the reverse strand, counting down.
GGTCGGCTGAAACACGAAATAATGAGTTCGATTAGTCTTTCTTAAAGTGGTTGGGGGTGTCTGAAGGCAGGGACATCTTGCTTGCCCAGTCTTTGACAAGGTTGGACTTCAGGAAGAAGGCTATGGTTAAACGCTTGGTTTCTGTGGTTCCTTCTTCCTTCTCAATCGCCTCCGTTAGCTTGCTGACTGCTTGTTTTGCCATGAGAGATAGATCCCTGTGCCACTTGGTAACATTCACATGGTCGTTGGGCATTGGAGAGGGAAATTTGTCGCAGAAGAAGAGCATCACTTTGATGGTTTTCTTCAATCTCTTGTACGCATCCCTGATTGTCTTCTTCTCATTGGGAAGGAGGGTTTTGTAGGAGTCACTCTTCAACTGAAAGGCGTATGCTTCCATGCACCGGTAGCGGAAGAAGCTTTGGAAGAGGGTGTCCACAGGCATCGAGGCGAACTTGTTCTTCTTGTAGATTTCATAGAACGGCATCAGGACTGAGTCGTTGGCTTCAGGCGTAGACGTGGGTGTTGATGGGCGTTCGGTTTTGAATTTGATCTGAAGGACGTTGGAGATTTTAGATATTTGGTCGACAACCAACGATAGGGTCTTCTCATTGCGGAGACTGCATTGGGTTAGCTGGGCGTTCTCAAGGCGGAGTTGGTGAAGCTCTTCATGTAGTCTCATCTTCTCAGCAAGGTGGGAGTTTTGAATTGCAATTTGATTTTGTAGATGTTCGTAGAGGGACCTTGGATCCACTTGGGCTGACTGAATTGTGAGCAACTGCCTTGGGATGAATTCGTAATTTGCTATTTGAAACCCTTCATCAACTTCTTTACACCACTGCATAAGGGTTTCCTCCGAGACTCCCGTGAGATTCCTGGCTTCTTCAACCGCATTCACCAGTGGATGATCACTCTTTGTCGTGTAGGCATCTTCTGGGTGCCATTCAAGGATGACTAGGAAATCCTTGTAGAAGCGTAGTAAGGATGCTACTAACATCCTTCTGGTATTGGCAGGCCAGTATCCTTCAACGTCTCCTGCAAACAAAGCTTGGACGAATGAATCGACGAGGGTTGGCTCGGTGTTGATTGAAAACAGGTTGGGAGGGACACCTCCTCGTATCTCATTGTATTGTCGTGTTGTCCACCCTGCGAGAGCTTTACCTGCCTGGTTGGTGAGTGTCTTAGTACCAATGATGTAATCCATCAATGAATGCGCGTCTGGAGACTCCCATCCTGTCCGGTAGATTTGAGAGGGACCACTGACGCCTGTCATTTCACAAAGGTCTTGGTTTCCTCCTTTCCTGTTGCTGTAGCTTGATAGACCTTTCTCTTTCAGGGATAGGAGTTGGGTCAGCTTCTTCTCACTGGATTCAGAGAGGTGTTGGAACTCTTTCACGATGCGCAGGAAGTATCGTTCCCAAAGGGCTTGAACTCTTGGTTTGTTCTTCTTGTTCTTGTCTACCTTGAAGGCTTCTTTATTGAAGTTGGGAAACAGTTCATCTTGAAATCCTTGGACTATGATCCTGTAGACGAGGGCAAAGTAGGGATCATGTTGCATTGTATGCTTGTGGGGGTAAAGGCTCAAGTCTTGGACTAAGCCTGTCTTGTCCCTTTGTATGTTGACGTCCAGCACTTCGTATTCGATCTCTTGATCAATGGCGTCTGCCGATCCAATGTCTCCTGTCTTCAGGAATGAAACCTCTCTACCCCGAGCTAGAAGATGTAGGGCCCACACATTGAGGCATAAAAACTCAGCCGCTTCAGTCGAACCTAACCAATAGCACGCATTGGCCATGGCTACCCTGTCCTCTCTTGTTGTTGCGACACGAGGATTCACAACTCTCTTTCCTGTCTGCCTGGAGCGGGAGTTGAAATTCTTCCTCAAATCATTGCGGAGCTTTCTCCAACTTCCATTCTCATCTAGAACATTCAGCGGGGTGCTGGTGCGAAACCTGTTCTCAATGAAGGCCTTGATCGCACTGGCATAGCCTGTTACTGATTCATAACCTATGAGGGGAGGGTTCTTCTTGAAGCGCTTGTCGCGGGCATGGAACGTGAGGTAATGGAAGAGTTTGCCGAAGAAGTCGTGCCACCATGCTTGGTGGCCACCAGGATAGTTGAGCTTGTGTATGTCACAGTAGGACAGGTTGTCGATGGTTGTAACCGTCGCATTTTGTTCCTTGCACAGCATCTTCAGGAAGTAATTGGCGTGAGCTTTGGCCGCAGGGGTTTTGTTGCTTTCACTGTCGTTCCTGATATCCTTGAGTCTCTCCGCTATCTCCTTGTCTTCGAGTTCAGTGACCACCGTCAACGTCAAATCTTCTCCTTCCTCTTCGGCATTGGTGGGTGAGTTCATATTGGGAATGGGTGTTCGACGCTCAAGGATGATGGGAGTTTGAGTTGTGAGAAGAGGGCGTCCGACGCTCACTGTGGGTGGGTGTTGGGCGTTCAAGACTTCACGCCAATTTCAAGACTTCAAACCGGTATACTAGGTTGTCACTGGTATGAACGAGCCCGCGGTGACTGATGTCGCCATGCGTGAATTGTGTACTTAAGAAGCTAAATAATTACTTAGGATGCCCGTTTTGGATGGGAGTTGAACTCCCAATGGGCGTTCCAGAAGGTTTCCAGAACAAGAAAGAAGATCATCAGGGTTGTCTATTCGTTAGAAGAGAAAAAGGCCACCATTGCCCTCCTTCGTACACTTCAATCGAACAGATCGACCTTCTAAACCAAAGATTTCCCTTTGTTTTGCCCTGCTGCTACTAGAGTCTACAGGTATCCAAGCAAGAAAAGCTGACCGGCGATCCATCGGTGAAGACAAACACTATCCATACCGGTAGGCTTTATTAAGTGGGAGTGCAGAGTGTACATGAAGAGGGGAAAGGGCAACTTTGTCCTTTTTTAAAAGCTGTTGACGTTGTTGACTGGAAGCTGCAAGAGATGGGTTTCACAGCAACTGGCTCTGACAGACAGTTGCTTTTGTTCTTACTGAGTCTGGGTCTGAGAGAGGGTTACGGTGCGCAAGCAAGTTGCTCCAATAATCAAGTGTTCTCCAACCAAGCGACACCAAGAGCTTCTTAGTTGGAAAGCTGCACAAAAGTAGACTGACAGGCGACGTTGCTGGCTGTTGTCTTCCCGCCCGCATCTTCTTGGAACTGGGAAGAGCTTCCAATCAGAGCTCCAATCAGTCAGTTGCCGTTTGTTACTCGTTTTTACAAGAGAGACTACAAAATAAATCTTCGCTCTGGGTTTTGGCTTTTGGAGCGGGAGTGGGGGCGGTATGTACACTGTACTATCTAGTAACAGTTTTATGTTGCAAGCTACATCTATCTATCCACCAGCCCGGCCTCCCGGCCACCGGTATCTTACAATCGCTTTTCTGCTCTCGCGCTCGTAAAAGTGATGTTGCCGCGTCTTCGCTGTCGAAGCTGAGAGTTAAAGCCATAAAGAATCCGAGAGTTAATGGTCTCGTTCTTCAGCGTACGGTTGATAAATCTAGTCGATGTCTGGGATCTCACTGTCCTCAACAAGTACAGAAGCAGATCATTGAAGTGTGTTTGAATCAAAAGTTAGCATACCGAGTCATGCCGTAAAAGAAGCTATACTTAACATCACCTTGATCGAATTCGGAAAGAGTAATGTCTTGCTTGACTGAAAGTCTGCCGGAATGGCAATGAAGGGCAGATCAGAAATAATCATTTAAATCGTCGATTCGGTCATAGGTGCCCTTATGACTGAGTACTGAGCTTCGTTGAACTTCATTGCAAGATTCTTAGCTTCTTTATCGTAACATGCATTCGTTCCGCCCAAAAACTGCAAGGAGCTTTTTGCATCCTGCAAAGTCAAGCAGTTTTGGCGTTATGTTGACAAGCCGTCAAGCCCAAGACACAACCCAAGATCACTTACTTTCACAACAGTTTCCCACAACAGTTTTCATCGCTCATCAGTTCTCACAACTCTCCTCTTTGCCAAGCCCACAAGCAAACCAAAACACTCCACAGCTCTTAGCTCGCTTGCCATGATGAACCTTCCCCAATCCTACTCTCACTGCTACTCACCCCTTGAAATCTCTCTGGATGGGCAAGTCCATGACATTTCCAACCTGGTAGACCACGCTCTCAGTGGTACTGCCACGACGATGAGCACCAAGCTGGAGTGGCCCACTCAGAGACGCAACTCTGCTTGTTCTTCGTCTTCTTCGTCGTCCTCGTCGCTCTATCCCAGCACGAGTTGCCAACAAGAAGACCTTTTCTCGTTGGACAATGTATGGAAGACGGCACAACAAGAACTGCCCAATCCAACAGGACGTCCTCTGATGGAAGTGACTCCCAATGTCCGAGCGCCGTACTTTGATGCTTCCTACACCACACAGGCCGTCTTGCAAAATCAACATGTCATTACCACTTGCTATGGCTGCTCCACCAAGCTGGCGTGTCTCTACGGGATGCAATACGTCGCTTGTCCCGCATGTCACGGAGTGGGACTCGTCGAAGAACGAATCACACTCACATATCCTCGCAAAGCCTGTGGTGTGGGCATTGGACTGCGACGAAAACAACAAAAGAAACAACAGCAACAACAGCCAGAAAACAACAAACCCGTCGTGGCATCGTCCGCATGATACTGTACCGTACTGCATGATGCAAAAATACAGCCGGCTATGAACTTCTTAGCTTGTAACACTAGACACAACCAGTTTATTATTATATTACATCTATCTTACTGCATACGGTACTCCCAGTGAATCAATCCTCCGTGTCTAGGGGTACATGTATACCGTCCGCGTAGCAAACGCACCGAAACAGGGTGAAAGCCATGGAAGCATTGCGCCTATCTAGCTAGCTAGTTAGTCATGGGCTTGATGAAACAAGGAGGAACAGGCTCGGGGATCTGCCTCGAAGCAATGTGACTAATGGTCCTCCGTGCAAGACCACCAAAGGTAGCTTCAGGCTACAGTACTGCAATTCTTCATCCTGTTGCAATTGTACATTCTGTAGTAGAGTGAGTGAGAAGAAGGCTTCCATCCCCTACTTTTCTGTCTCGAGATATCCCCACGTCTCCTTACTTCTTCAAAAGAACCGTAGGTGCTGTCGTCGTACCGTAGGCAACTTTCTTTGCTTGCACTAGCTACCTAGGTTAGTAGGTGCATGTAGCTCCAGGAGGGGTCAGGGAGTTGGTAAAGGAAGTGGTCTGGGGCGGAAATGGAGTCCTTCACACTTGGGCTGGCAATAACAAGCAAATTGAGCGATCAGCATGCAAAAGCAAAGCAACTGTTGTCAGAGTGTGTCGACCTCGACAGATCAGTTGAACTGTCTATCTGGGCTTGCAAGTCGTGACCAGCGCCTACAAACAAAAGGCAGTATTACGCTGCCCTTGCTTTGGTAATAGAGTCACCAAAACAGTTGACAACAACAGGCAGGCGCAATAGAAACTTACAGCTCTAACAAAGTAGCTATACTAGAATCAAATCAGCCAACCAACCATGCAATCAATGAAAGCGAGAAAAGAAAGAGGGCAGCTGTGGAGGCAGCCACTGAGTTACATGTTTTGACCTACTGCTAGTTCTGATGGATTCTTTGGATGCTACCACGACTCTCAGACAATCTAAGTTATACAGGGAAGCCTAACCCAGCGGTACGATTGATCCCACTAGACTCAACCGACTCCAACAGTGCCAAGATGCAAGAAATGATCCTTACCATCAGCCCTTCAAAGGACTGCTTGTGGCACCTGGTGTGGTGGCATCATTTGGTTGCTCAATTTCTCCAGAAATGCTTTGAAATAGGGTGCAGTTTGTAGCCGTCGTGTCGATACGACCCAACGAATTTAAGCAACTTGACAACTTGGTCTTCAAAGGGTAGTCCTTCCTCCCAGCCATCTGGTGTTGTTGTCCAAAAGCCCTCAAGCTCCCCCCATAGTGTCAGATCTGGTGCTGTCATGTTACTTCTGTCAAAACGGTGCAGATCAAAGATGAGCTGTCCCAAGCCGTACCAATCGTCGAGTTTTTTAATTTCCTTCTTCGCCAATTCGTCTACCGTCATCATGCGTTTGTTTATATCCATTTGGGTATTTGACAACCCCTGCTTCTCCTCCAAAATCAAAATCAATCAACCAGCCTTCCTTCGGATCTTCACCAAATACAATGTTGCAAGCACAAATGTCACCCTGAGGGAGAATTACTGGGATCACTGCTGGGGGGTGAACTTGGCAAGGCACTTGGGCCAACAGATGGGGTCAGGGATGGGCTTTCACTTGGTGCACTGCTAGGGTGTGCACTGGGTGATTCATTGGGGCTGGTGCTTGGGGATACACTAGGGCTTCCACTGGGTCCGGCACTAGGAGACCAGCTGGGGCTCACACTTGGTCCAGCGCTTGGTGATTCACTGGGGCTTACGCTGGGTCCAGCGCTTGGAGATTCACTGGGGCTGGCACTCGGCCCGGCACTCGGTGATTCATTAGGGCTGACACTGGGACCAGCGCTAGGAGACCCACTGGGGCTGACACTTGGTCCAGCACTTGGAGATCCACTGGGGCTTTCGTTGGGTCCAGAGCTTGGCGACTCACTGGGACTTGCACTAGCTAGGTCAACCGCTTGGGCTTAAACTGGGTCCAGCACTTGGGCTTGCACTTGGCCCTGCGCTTGGCGCAATGCTGGGACGACTGCTGGGACTGGAGCTTGGTGATACACTCGGACCCACACTTGGGGAGACACTTGGGCTGGAACTTGGGACATCACTTGGGCTCTCACTGGGTGCCTGGCTCTCGGTAGGGGTAGAGCTTGGCAGACCCGTTGGCTGAGGACTGGATGTTGGTGATTCACTGGGTTCATTCATTTCATCAACCTAGCTTGCTACCAGAATCTAGCTAGATCTATCTAATCATCATCCATCGTCAGAACTAGATCTACCAACCTGGACAAACGAAGCTATTAAAAGATTTCGCTATTCCCGGCCATTTGATGTTTCTCTTTTTGTTGTTTTGTTTTTTGTTGGATCTGGGGTTGTTGGAGTGAGAACTGAATGATCAATCCAAAGACTGGCAAAGCCAAGGTGCTCCAGCACTTGCTTCGTACCGGTACTGTACTGTAGTGTGGTGCCGTCGGCGCGCTACCGGTAGAGGTGGGACAGATGGGCGGTACGGTAGACCGAGCAAAACCGGAAGAGGGAACAAGCAGTGTTGACAAGATGCGTGCGAACTCATTGAGCGAACCGAGTGGAGTCGAGTCCAAAAAAGAAATGACACAGTTTTGTAGTTTAGCTATGGATAGAGTCTTTACGTTTTTCCTCGTACACAAGTGCGAAGCTAGTCTTCCCTTGGAAGCGGCCGTTGTATCGTGTCCGAACCTGTCTGTTGCCCTCGCTGCCGACGGGCCGGGGCGTTTGGGGGGACATACAGAAATGAATAAAGCTTGGAAGAGAGCCGGATCAGCCGAGGAGGAACTCAACTCGGAGAACGTTGCAGCTGGCACTGGCTCTTGCAATCGAAACATGACTCTTGCTCTTGCAAAAGTAAGTAAGTCATCGAAGAAGGAGAGAATGCATACTAACGTAGATTGATTGATGAGCGCGGTAGAGGAGGATGGAAACTGAATTCAAGAACGGCATCACGCCAACATTCAATGGTACTGGTAACAGAGGCTGCAGATTTATCACGTTGGTATGGCTACAATTGCTGCAAGTCGTGAATCCTGACTCTGCCGCCCCGTCCCGATATTGACACACCCGGTAGAAAGCCTCCCTCGTTGTTGTTGAGATGCTCTCTCAATTGCCTCAAAATAACCACTGGTCGACGTCCATCCACCGAAAAGGATAGACTGCCATTGTCCGCGTCGGTAGGATCCAAGTTGAGCGTCACCTGGACGGTCGAATTTCCCGAAATGGTGGGCAGTTGTTGCTGCTTTTGTTGCTTTCGCACGCCATTGGCGTACAGCAATTGAATGTTGGATCCGGACATGTTGAAATCGTAGGACGCCCATGTACCCTTTTGCACCGAAAAGTCACTATCGTAACGGATGGGAGCGTCGGATGACACCACACCGACCATGACCGCTTCGGCTTGTTCCAACGTGAGCGACCATTGATACGTTCCCGCAGTCATGGGAGGACAGTCTACAACATCTGTCGTCCATCCCGATGCTCTTTCTTGATGAACCTCTTCGGATTGGGACTTTTTCCATTGGAGGGATGTATTATTTGTGTTGTTGGTTTCATGATTGGATGCCAACGCATGTGCCTTGTAGGCGTCGTAGAGCTGATCCCGGTCTGCCAGTCCTGACACTTCCACTTTGTTGCATAGCACATCTGGACCGATCTGTGTGAGGTCCACATGATCTGATACTAACTGCTTGGCTGTTTCTTGGAGCGCAGTATTGCTGCTGTGATCCTCACTACTACTGGCCCAAAGGGAAATGAAGTCAAAGACTTGGAGGTGGCTGATGCTGATGATAGAAGAGTCCATTCGATTTTTTGCCTTTATTTCGGTGAGGATTTGTGTCACGGCAAATGCTGGCAAGTCTGTAACGGCCGGTGCTGTCAAGCAATAAATGGCATTGGATCGAATGACGGACAATGCCAACTGTTCCAACTCCAAGGGAAGCGGAGTCGCATGCAAGAGGGGCAATGCCAGAATGGGAGAATCCTTAATACACGACTGTATTTTCTTTGTGAGTAGAACCAGGAGGCTGGGGAGCTGGAAATAGGCGGCGGCGCTGGCCAACGATACCAACGTCTCTACACACTCGAGTCGAGTCTCTGGAGTCAACTTTTTGCTGTTTCTGCTGGGAAGAGTCTCCAACAGCTCCATCTTGCTGGTATGAAGATATTGGACAATGGATTTGATCACACTGCCAGAAAAGTTGCTGATGTGGATTTCTTGACTGATGTTGTTACTGTTACTGTTGTTGGAAGAAGACTCTTGGAACTTTCCCATGAACATCTTTTGGAAATAGTCACACCGGACGGAAAGAGAACACCGATTGGCCGTCACCTTGATCCCATCATTGCCAACCAGAGTGACATCATGGAAGGAATTATTTTCCAGAAGAACCAAGAAGGAGTGCTCAAAGGAGCATGCAGGTGTATTCAACGACCAAGACTTCTTTGTCATCATTGTAGTAGATTTGGTAGATTTAGCAAGACAGCACATTAGATTGATTCGAAAAAAGAGAAGTGTCAGGTCAAAAAAGGGATGAGAAGGTCTCGAGTGTCAGGATTGTGAGAGTTTTGTGATGTGATGAAAGAACGCCTCGAACGCGATGCGGGTTCAACGGCCAGCCAACCAAAAACGGAAGCTATTCTGTGAAATCTTTATCCATAAATCCGGGCTCCTGCTGTTAAATCCTCCCTTTTGACACCGATAAAACCGACAGAATTGTGGACTGAAGGAGTCACGCACTGACTCAGCGACCAAACAACTCCAATGCTGTAGGAGGATGGTGTAAGAGTACGACTTAGTGATGAAGGTATCATGCTAGCTAGTAGATCATTGATGGTACAATGGCTTGAAAGTAAGTAGCTCAAATGTGCCGTTTCATTGGCTTAATGGGTATGGCAAAAAGTCCATGGCATCTGGAGTGAATCGGTTTGGAACGAGTCTCATGGCAGCCAGTGCCCCGGAACAGATACTATCGGCTCCTGTCTCACGCACCTGCCAAATTGGAGCTCATCTCTTGGTCCAACAAATGCCATGCGGATCTTGATAGCTCTTCTTGAAGGCATCGTGGTACTGTACTGTACCATCACCCGGCAAACACACTCGACTACTACCTGTATGGATTATTTCCTACTCTTGTGGGTGGCACCAAGGCATTATACGTTACCGTAGAAGCGGTGGAGACGTTTGTGGAAGAACATTTTCAAAAACAAATTGGGTCTCTTGCTAGCGCAGGAAAGACTCCGGAATTGCTTCGACTGCTGGAGCACTGTTGCGAAGATGAAGTTCATCACAAAGAAGATGCTGCAAGACGATTACTGAATATGACAAACTATAAGAATCATTAGGGTGAACTAGCTAGTATCAGCTTGGTGGGCGGCACCCTGGACCAGATTTGTGCAATGTGGTTCCGCCGTGGCTGCTGAAGTGGCACGACGAATATGAAAGTGGCTCTCATCATTGACATAAACCAATTGTCATGTTGGCATATACTAGAATGATGAAACTATTGCAGTGTATCAATCTGCGGACAGTTTGATGCTGACAGATAGAAGTGAGAACTTCCTACTTCTGTTCTGATCCCCGCCCTCCAAGTTTGGATGCAAGCCGCCAATCAACGCGTCTGGCTTCTTCGTCAGCAGAATATCGAACGCGAGAGCCACTCTCTATCCCGCCGTCTTCGAGGAGAAGTGCATGCTTCATCTGGTGTCCCATCTTGGTGGCAATGTTCTTCTGCAAAGACCGCACGCCTGCTTCTTCGATGGATTCCAGCACCACAAGCTTCGCCATCGTGTGTTTATTCTCCGAGCTAATCGATTGGACCACTTGCAAGTTCGTATCATCTCGTAGTTTCTCCTGCTCTTTCTCGATCAATATCTTGGCAACCGTCATGGCTTCACACAGCAGTGGATGATCTTCTGGGTCTCCGACACGACGAGACAAAGGCACAAACGGCACGATTCTGTCAACGCGAGCAATGAATGCGTCTGTAAACGGATACGTTGTTTGCAACTTGTATCGAATCAGCGCCTCCAATTCTCTTTGCTTGCTCTCCGCTTCCTGAACATCCTCAGCCGTGTACAATACCGAAGCATGCCTTGCAAAATCTTCAATCACATCCATGGCTGCATTCGTCGTGAGGATAAAAATTATATTGCTGCAGGAAATGACCTCGGTCTGGGCCCCGTTGCCACTCTGCAGTCGCTTGTTCGTCCACTCTCCCTTGTCGAGAACCTCTGCACAAGAAATGCGGGGGTACATATATATACCGCATGTGAGCAACTCACCACGCGAGATGGACCGTAGGATTATCACAGAGCAAGAGGGACCCCACTTGAGAGAACTTACGATAGAAGGCATGGATAACATCTTGATTTGCCTTTTCAATTTCATCCAAAAGAACTATTCCCAGTGATCCTTTGTCTCGGCTTTTGCGAAGAATGAAGTTGTTCAAACTGGAACCTTCCTCGGCGCCTTGATAGCTTCCTGATAAACCAAACACCTCGCTAGCATGCGACAGCTTGCCACAGTCCACTTTGAGGAAGCAATCGCTCGCAGGCTTCCCTTCCATCCCTGGTTTGTTCATTAGGGTTGCAAGTAAGATTGCCAGTTCAGTTTTCCCCACTCCGCTTGCCCCGGCAAAGATCAAACTGAGTGGCCGTTGTTTGGAATGGCTGCTCTTTGTTTCGGTTATGCGATCCCAGATGAAGCGTACCACTTCGGATCGGACGATCTGTTTGGCCATTCGCTGGCCAACAATGTCTCTAAAGTCAAGTTCCTTGATAAAGCAAAGCCTTGGGAACGACGTCTTGGCCCCAATGGATCGAAGCATGTCAAGCTTGTACGATTGCACGCTTTGCTGAAAGTCGAAAAAGTAGTCCAAGGGAGAAAGCTCTGCGAGCAAGCGATCGACGGTGTCGCTTTTGTTTTGTGCGTGCAACTCCGCGAAGACATCCGGGAGGGGGTTCTTGGCCCCGTAAGCAAGCAAAAAGTTCAGCGGGTTGTATCGTTGACATCGTGGAATGTCAGGATGAAAGAGCACGACCGATGTAGGCGTCTTCATGGTAACGGGAACATCTTGCTCCCCTCCATCAATGTTGACACGAGCGACCCGTTTGCTTGGATCTTGGACGACAAGCCAGGCCAGGAGGCTTTCTCTCTGGAGGTCTCCTTCTTGGTCAACAGTACTGCTGGCACCCTGTTTCTTCAACAAAAAATCCTTTTTGTTTATGGATATTGCTGTCTGGTTGAGAGGATTGTCGCAGTCTGACACAAGATGACAAGGAGACCCGCAATTGAAGCATCTGCGATGTGCATGGTGTTCCCTCCGGGCAAAAAATGCCTTTTTGTTTTCGGCTATTACTGTCTCGTTGAGTGGATTGTCGCAGTCTGGCACAAGATGAAAAGGAGAGCCGCAATTGAAGCATTTGCGATGTGCTTGAGGGACGAACGTGCGGCGCCGGAACGCGATTCTGGGCTGTGCTTCTCGGGTAATGTCAGTGTCGATGTTTCCATGGTATCGAAGCATGTACTCCCGAGCAAACGTGCGCCAGCCTCGAGGCTGATAGATCAAGAGCTCTTCGAAATGGGTGTATCCATGATCATTCTGGTAGAGTTTCCAGTCACGACCAAAGCACAGCACATCGTCTTCCAGCGACACATTGGCAATAGAAGAGATCTGGTTGACGGACAATACGACGCAGCGGCCCTGGCTGTCGTCAACAGTACTATTGTGGTTGGTTTGTGGTGTGATTGAAGCATCGTCGTGGCAGTCATCGGCGGCACTGGTTTTGTTTGTTGGGGTTGTTGTATCTGCTCTTTCATCTTGCTCCTTCAGTGGCTTCAAACTCGAGATGTGTTCAGCCTGAGGGTCTTTTTGTTTTGGTTTCGTCTTAGCTTTCTTTTTGTTTCTGGTTACTCCAGTATTCGTGTTGCTTCCATGGTTGTTATAGCTTTCCATTTCTCGTTGCTTGATCTCGAGAAAGGCATCTGGGTTGGTGACAGCGAGTTCATCCAAGTCTTCGACCGTGAGTTTGAGATTCATGACTTGGTCGATTTCTTCCTCTTTGTTAAGAAATCGACGTTCCAACTCGTCCAAGACCTTGTATCTGGTGATCCCTCGCTCGGGGAGGAAGGCGTGTTGAACGTGAGGGTTTCCGTTTAGTTGCGACAACCATTCGTTGAGTTCTTCCCATGGGATCGTTGTGTAGTCGATCGGAGCATTGTTGGTTTTCTTCTTGGTGGCTGCTGTGTGGTACGTTGTCCCCGTGGTTGCCTTATCAAGCGAAGAAGGAATGCTTGGCTTTGAAGGCGATGAAGCTTCGACGAGTTGCAGAAACACGAGCGAGAAGGCGACAGCGACGCCCCAAACAGTTCGAGACCACATTTGTTTGAGCCTTTTTGTGACAATTGTTGGTGGAAGGAAGGGAATAAAGCCGCTTTTCGGATTTTCGGGAGAAGGAACGCCACCTGTCGATCAAAGATCCTTGCGTGTTGAGAGAGGTGTGAACTGTGAGTGCTACTGTGAGTGCGGACGAAAGATCGAGCGAAAAAAGGCCACGCCGAATGAGACAATGTAAACGAGAAAAGATGCCAATGACAAACCGTACACTTGGCTATCTCAGCGCAGCACTCGCCAGTAACGGCACGATAGCACAGAGCTGGGCCAGGAATAGAAATCAAAGCACGAAGAGATAGAAAGAGATCGAGGTCGTGGTGGAGCAAGTGGCAAAGTTGAAAAAACGGCTGCGGCCGACCGCTCGGCGGCTTTGAGGAACCAATCTCCGACTTCAAAAGCTTTGCGGTCATCGACGTCCTACGGTACCTTTCCGTGCACTAGACCCAGGTGGACGTTTGAGCACACTCGTAAGCATTGAAAAAATGCCATCATTACGATGAGCATCCAATCCCGCTGAAGTTGTAATAGGGCGGAATGTTGCAAACTGACCGCGCATCCTAAAATTATTCTGCTTAATACTCAGTTTGCCTTATAAAATACTCGTGTGTTCCTACTGCGAGGGACTTGTGTTTCTCTCTCGTGATTTCTTTTGATTGTCAAAATTTGGGGAGGTTGTCGTGATTTTGTTTGCTCCTTTTTCTAAGGGAAGGATTGGGGCTGGCAGGCTTCAGATTACAGTACTGTTGGTGGCACAAAGCTTGTGGCATTCATTGGTTACCACGAATTCCTTCGTTGAACGCTACCACCAAGCAAGCTGCTGCCATCCCGTTTCTCAGGGTTATTGTCTTGGGAAAAGAACGCTTCCGATCCTCCTTCGTTGTCCTGCTTTTCCTTCTTTCCTTTGCGTTTTTTCATTAATCGCAATGGATTCAAATTCGCTTGTGCCTTTTTCAAAATGAGTTTTGGCATTTTTGCTGGTTTCGTAACCATTTTCTTGGCAAAGGATCCCACAAATCGTCGTGCTTTGGACCCCTTGCTCGCCGCCGAGTTGCGTTTCCACGAAAAAGTCGGTGGTGGATCATTCTCCGACGACGACGGTGGTGCATCCTTGGGAAATAATAAGTTGCTTCGCTTGGTCGTCAATGCCTCCAATCGATGCTGCGTATCCCCCTTTTCCGCTTCCTTGATTTGTCCATCTAGCGCCACAGCGACGGCCAAATCCCCCGGTATGATACAGAGTGCTTCCATGGTGGATGCTTCTCGTTCAAATACGGGTCGTGCCACGGAGAGTCCCCCGGCCGAATTGATGGACCGCATCGAGACATTTCCCAAATAACTGCGGGAATCCTCGTGGGTGCCATCGACCAATACGGAAGGAATGCTCTTGACACTGCGCATGCTGGTTTCCATGACGACACCCATGTATGCCAGTTGTTGCCTTTCATATTCTTGGGCCAACTCGTCCTCACGAATACTGTTGCTATGATCGTTGTTGTTGTTGTGGCTCTTGTTGCTGCTGTCCAATTGTCGTCGACTCGCCGAGCCAAATATGGTCCGTCGGCTAGCAGTGCTAGCGACATTATTGCTGCTGCTTCCTCCGAGCAACCGCCTCAAACTCTGTTTTTGTTTTTGAATGGTGGTCATGATGGAAAACCGCAAGGTATCGTTTCGTACCAATCCCCGTCCAGGAATTTCCTTGTACGCGCCCGGTCGAATGGACGACGGCATGTTGTCTTGATTCTCTCGTCGCAATCGTTGTTTGAGTGAATGATCCGACACATCCGTGGGATTTGTAGGAGTAGTATTGGCGGAGGCAGCAGCAGATGCAGCCAAGGGCACGGCTTCGTAGGCTTCGGGTGATGGATTGGAGTTTTGCGATTTGGAAATGTCACTGGATACCAAAGGTCGCATGACGCGACTGCGCGGACGGGTGGTGCGGGGCATGTCATCTCCCGGTGCCGGTCCCAACAGATTGTCACCGGGAAGCGATCTTGTTGCCGCCGCCGCCGATGATCCAATGGAAGAATTGCTATTGTTCATATTGTTATTATTGACGCGCATGGGCGATCGCGACCCCAAGGAAGAATTGCTATTGTTCAACATGATGTTGTTGACGCGACACGCCATCATGGCACCGGGTTCCATGGACGCAATGACGGGGAGAGTGGAAAAGGGACTCTGACTGGGAGATGGACCAGTAGAAGATCGATTGGAATGGGGACTGGCGGCTCGACTGGTACTACTAGTAGTATTGGTAGTAGTGGTGATGTTGACACTCATTTCTCCCGAACCGGCATCAAACGCCCGCTCTCGAATCTGTTGTCGTCGTGCATTGCGATCTTGGGGCGTTCGTCCCGCTCGACCTCGCAATCCGCGTCCTCGTGGTGTTGGAATGACAGCGGCGCTTCCTTCGACGGGTGCCGACCGAGCCCGACTCTGAGGACTGATGGAACGAGGCCGTGCCAGATTTGTTGTGGTTGTAGTAGTGGGAGAGCGTGGTTTTGGAGTTGGTTTGGCAGCGGGTTTCTTGTCCATTTCGTCGTCATCATCATCATCATTGTTGTTGCTACTGCTTTGGAACGCTTGTTGTTGTCTACGCTGTCTTTGTCGTTGACGAGCTTTTCCTTTGGGTTTTTCATCGTCGTCATCGTCATCCGTGTCATCGTCCAAAAGGTCGTCCATGGGAAGCTTTAGATTGGGAATGAATGCTTTTCCAGGAGGCAACGCGGCAAACGTGACGGAAGGACTGGTGCCACTGGTTCGCACGGGCGATGTCCGTGATGATGACCTGGGAGACACAACCAGAGACGGCTTTCGAGCGGCAACCGCCACTACTCCTCCTTTGGGTGGCGCCAGAGGACTGATCTCCAAATCGGACAGCGAGGAGGAAAAGCCATTATTTGTATTGGAAGGCTCTAATGAAGAAGTGTCTTTTACACCGTTCCATTCCAAAGAGTCTCGCTTGTCAGAAGAAGCGGCAGCAGGAGGAGCTGCTTCAGGAGGAGGCTTCTTCAGTTCCACCACTGATGATGATGATGGTTCTGCTGATTGACAGGATGATGATGGTGGTGGCTTCTTCAGTGCTCCATTGGTAGTGACTCCATTAGTAGTATTTGCGTTTGTCATGGAAGAAACAAGTGTTGTTTCTTTCCGTTCTTCTTCTAATGCTTTTTTGGAATCTTTACCATTTTCGGCCTCGTTTTTCTCTTCTTTTGACGCAACAGATGAGGAATTTTGCTTTGCTTCTTGTTGTTGTTGTTGCTGCTGTGCTTCTTGCTCTTCTTCATAATCGTCCACTACCGTCACAGGGGCAGTTGTATCGGTGGATGTCGATGCAGAGGATATCCGAAGAGACCCTTCCAATTCCAACTCTACACTCGACCCTATGATCTTGTCTTCGTCAAAGTGACTGCTGCGGTATGGCGGGGGTGCTGCCATCATCTTGCTCTCTTGCTTTCTCTTTCTCTTTTCGATCTAATCTACTGAGTCGTCCAAGATTTCTCAAGCACTATTTTGTGTTCGGAACGTGACCTTGTGTATGGTGGATGGATGGTCAACAGCACAAACGCCTGCTTCCTTTGGGCCTCCTTTTTGGGATGATGTGGGTGGAACCTGAACTGATGATCAAATAGACTAACCAATTCAAGATAGATGGTCGATGTGTGGATGGATGGCTTGGGACTTGGGAGGAACCAACCAACGTAACAATTGAGACGACAACTAACTTATTATCTAGCTAGTCTAGTTTAAAAGTCAAAGAGGGTCTCAATGGTACGAACTGTAATGCAGGATCGATTGATTGGAGGTTCACTCGCATCAAGCGGTTGTGCAAGGTTGCCTTTTGTTGGCGTGTGCCCTTTGGTGACGGCTTAAGTAGATTAGTAGATGCGGGAAATATCCTAATCCCAGTGGCCGAAAATCTTATGATGATTATATTCACCTTTTTGTCCAGGAGTGTTTCAAGCGAGGGAGTAGGAGTTGGTCTACTGTATCTGGGACGTCCTTGTTGTGTTCCAGGTAGTCTACTGTATCATACAGGTACTGGTAGCTGGTGTTGGCCCAGAGGCATGATACATCCAGGCTTTGGGCAATCTCTTGCATTCTTTGGTCCAGATTTCTAAAGGTTTTGATTCTGGAGATAAGGGCAGGAACAAGTCCAGAAGTAGTCAGCTCCACCCCTACTAGCTAGAAGCCTGGTCTGAGTGGCCATGGTTTGTCACGAGGGTTCTAGTCTACTCCTGGCTCCTGGTACGGTGGGTATCGGCTAGTTAGCTACTACTGGTCAGTAGTAGCTATCGGTACCAGGTACCAGGTGGTAGCTGCTAGCTCGACAAAATATAGCTATCGGTAGACTACACCCACCGGTTGTCATCAGCACGCACTCAGAGAAGACCTTACACGGAAGCAACTTTTCCATGGCTATCCCGCAACTCTTTTCAATGTTCACCAACGGCATCTTTTTCCAGCGACTAAATTCGATTAAAGCCTCGCGACGTTTCGAGATCTGGGGAGAACCTGTCACTAGTCCACAATTTTAAAGCTGCCCAGTCGGTGTTGCATATCCCTTCATGCGAACCTGGGGTAAACCAGTCAAGATCCAATTATTGCATGGGGAAGTTGAACTGGTGACAACAAGTCACCGTGACTCGACTCGACTCGACTCAGGGTGATGTTCTTAAGTCTTTTATTTAGAGTTCGGTGATGAAAGACAATAGCCCAATCCTGGTAAATATTACGGCTTTAATGGCACTCCCGCTTTGCGCAGACTGACTCGACTCATGAGAAGCTAACTCCTGTCGTGTTGCAGGTTGTCCGTGTCGCGGTGAGCTCAAATGTTCAGACGACTATCGCAGCTTTAGTTACATACATGCGGTTGGAGGCCCTGTGATGGTGGGCACGGCCCATGTGGCTATTATGTGTGTGAAGTGCTGTAAAGGTCACGTTGTCAGTGGCCGGTATGGACGGCACGGCACGGATGACAGACGACAGGACAGGATGCAATGGATGACAGACGACAGGACGTCACAGGATGCAATGCCTCCGCCACACTTGCGGCGGAAAAGAGTTCTTCCTTTGAGATGCGGGAGAAGCAGCTGAAGGAGCGACATCTTGACGCACAGCGCTATTAGCTGGCTACCGTAGCTAGCCAGCGCCTGAGCTAGAAAGCCAGGCCAACCTTTTCCTTCATGTCCTGCTGTCCAAGCTTTTCAAAAAGTACAAGCTGTTGAGCAACAAAGGCAGCAGGCTCACACTGGTGTTGGCTGGGTCGGTGGCAGCCACTGCATTGGATGGTGGTGGCTACTTTTGAGCAGATAAAAAAGTAACAAAATAGACGTCTATTATTAATTCACGGACGCAGACAAGAAGTGCTTGAGGACCACCATAAGCCGAGGCCCAGGCGTTTCCCACATTCAAGTCTGCTCACCGGCCACACTAGCCTCCCGAGAGGGTGTGACTACTTTTGAGCTGATTCGATTGGATGATGAAGCCAGGAACAGTTTCACACCTGAACTAAATGCAAGCAGGTTCAACACCTGGATCATGTACGCAGTAACAAACAACTCCTAGACTAGCTACACTGTAGTCTATCACCTTCAGCCAAGTTGGCCGAAAGCTCGAATCGCCGCATCCCAAAACTTGAGCCAATGCATAGCCCAGATACAGGAGCAACTCCTCAACCAACCTTTTTTACATCATGCATAAAGAGGGTGTTGTCAAAGTCTCCTCGAGACGACAAGCAACTTTTATTAAAAGACGAAGCATTAGAGTAGTCCATAAGCTCGTAAATGGTTCAGTTATTATTATTATTATTAAAATCATGCCATGTGGTGTTTTGAAATCACAAACATTAGTTTTGTTTTTGTACGTGTATCCTTAACCCAAAATACCAATGGCTCGGTTAATAAGTAACATGTGCTACCCTGCTGTGTGCCCCAGAGTCTTTGTAAAAGGTCATTGAGAAAATGTACAGTAAAGTAGACTTATAGTGATGGCCTGTTCATGAATAAATTCCTGCTTCAAAGTTTCACCACGACAGGTGCCAGGCGTCCAGTGTTTGGCAAGACCCAGCTACGCTAGCACAATGGCAGCGCCGCAGCAACAATCACAAGGAACACAAAGCAACGGCAAACAGCGCACCTTCCCCTCTGTCGACAATCAAGCAAGAGACCATCACAAGTCTACTCTACTAGCTAGCCAGCAAACTGGATAGGTCCATAGCAAAAGTGCCTCGCGGACACTGCAGAGCTTGGAAGCACTCCTACGGGTCCCTACCTCAAGAGTGCGCTTAGCCACCAGAAGATTGAAACCAGAGGAACCAGACCAATTATTTTCGAAGCAACCAGCGCAGACGTCCCTCGTCGCACACTCGACTCAGTACACGTCCTAGCTAGCGTTTGCTATTCAACGACCTTGAAGGACTTGAAGGGAGCGATGTGGCTTTGAAGAACAGTACTTGGCTCATTGTTGTTGACTTTCCCAAGCACCCCACCCGAAATACCCTTGTTCGCGCAGTAGGGTTAGGGTTTTCGTTTTTGCGGAATTGAGTTTCCCAGAAGCAACGGCGGATCAATAGAGCGAGAGAAAGGCAAAGAGGAGGTTTCCAGAGCTGGCTACTAGTCTAGCAGTAAACCTCAGTCAACAACTAACTTGAAGAGCAAGATGGCGAGCGTGGCATCATCAGTATCAGCTGGAATCGATGGAGTTGGTCCCCAAGAAGAATTGGAATCCTGGGGACCTCTTCCTCTTGGGGAGAACTCAGTTCCAACAGCAAGACAATCCACCCACAATACTGCGTCTGTATCGAGTTCCTCTGCTGCGTCTTTTTCAGCAGGAACGACGAGCTCCAGATCATTAGCAGGCTACAGTACCACATCCAGTGGACTGGATGGTGCTACCATAGAGTCAGACACTTCCTTGGCTCTGGACCAGAATGCGCTCTTTTTAGCTCATGTACATGATGCTTACAGCTTGTCAGAGTCCATGTCCACGCCATCCATTGGACCTGCAGCCCATAGGCAACTTCAGCATCAACAGAGAAGAAGCACTACCAGTTTGCAGTATTCCAACTCGAGCAACCCCAGCCATCCAACAAATAATGCTGCTGGATCATCCGCTGCCTCCTCCTCCGATGGATCTGGCAACAACAGTAGTAGTGCCTGGAATAATACCAATACCACCACAACCACTTCCACATTCAGTTTTCCCACTGTCACGGCGTCGTCTCGAAATTCATCCGCCGCTCCAAGAGGTGCCGTCAATTCGGAAGACGCGACCTACGATGGATCCACCATTGGCTATGCCGCTTCGGTTGTCTCGATACCCTCCCAAGTGCTGCCAGCTCCAACGACACTCGAGAATGCCGTGTCGGGCCTTACCAACGCCATGCCAACATCCAACATGATTGATCCATCGCATGACGAGGAGTTTCTTCTCAATGTTCACAACAACTATGACGACAATAACAGCACCAATCATTCCTTGGTGGCCTTGCCCACTACAGAGCTGAGGGCACGCACCACAACGTCCTCCTCGTTAACAACTCTCAGCACGACCATGGCCAATCACGCGTTTCATTACGAACATGCTCGTTCGTTACTGGCAGCATCCGAAGGACATTCCAGTGGATCGTCGTCTGTTACCGTGCACAGTCTTCAGCAGCAACAACAACAACATCTACACGACGACCTCAATAATAGTAGTAGTTTGCAAGACACGATTGCGGCGGCCACCTTTCAGGCGGACGAAGATGCCAAACTCAAGGCTGCCAGCGAATTTATTCCACCGCCACCCGTGGCACGAGCTGCCGATGAGGAGGAGGACGTTGGAGAATCGTTGCAGGAATTAGAGGATATGGTATTGGCCAAACGAGGCGTAGCAATGTCAGCGGCGGCTTTGCCACCCGAACGACACAAGCAAGACGACAACAGCGATTCCTTTAGTACGCAACAACGAGAGCTTGAAGAAAAATTGGCCGGAACAAGTGGTGGTAATAGTACAGCAGCAGCAGCAGCATTTGATCCACATCGTTTATTGCAGGGAATCGGTGCCTTGCCAGTCGTACAAGAACAATCCATTTTGGAGGAATTGGATGCACTGAATCGATCCTCTTCACAAGAAGATCCCTATAATGTGGCGCGACGAAGAGCTACATTTGTGCGACCCGGAGCGTACCATCAGGCACCCGGACAAGTGGCCATTCGTCGGGCACGATCCAGAGCCGATTCGTTGCCCGGGACGGATGCTGCGAGTGCCACCAGTCTGCTGCGACACACATCCAACGCGACAACCGTGTCCGACGTTTCCTCCATTGGCATGGCGTCGCAATCCGCACAACAACAGGAAGAGGCTTTGCCACCTGTCGTCGATGTACCAGCTCTCACGCGACGGCACACGTTCGCAGGTGGTCCATCTGCCCGAGTTTCTCCTCTCCCTTATGGAGCAGGAGACATTGCAACATCACCACAACACGACAGTCTGCCAGAAATGTCCGTACCATCATCTTCATCATCGGCTTCGGCGTCATCCGGTATTTTCCGTATGGGTGCTCCCGCCATGTCAGCGTCCACTTCCATGTCATCTTCTGCGGCTGCCAATCGAAGTCACACACTTTCCAGCGGCATGAGTATAACCACAGCCTCGTCACTCATGAGCAGCAGTCAAAATCCACCCCCAACTGCTGCTGTTGCTCCGCAGGAGCCACCCCAAACGATGACGGGAGACACTCGGCCAGAGCCCTCGCATCGGGGGTTGGTTCAGGCGCATCCAGTACAACCTACCGATACGACAAACATTGCTACCGCAGATCCTGTAGACACATCGGACCCTTCACGCCAACGCCATCGTCTGCGTACAGCAGAGGATGGTGAAACCAAATTCTTCAAGCTGCCTCTGCGCAAACGACACTTCGTTTTGTTGGGTCTGCTGTTCTTTCTATTGTTTGTGGGAGTCATTGTGGCCGTTGTGGTGGTTCGTACGTCTACGAAAGTTACCTATGACCCAAGCGTTGGATTCCCAAATGGTGCTGCGGCTTTAACTTTTATTCCGGCAACGGAACGAGGGCGTGCCATACAAGAACGGCTGGATCAAGAGTTTGGCATTCGCGAGGAATTGGAGATCTCGAAATCGTTGCTCAGGCCGACCCAGAACCAAACGAAACGCGTTTCGTTGAGTCCCTACTCCAAGGCGTTACAGTGGCTGGTTACGGAAGACACCCTGGATCTCAATGCGTCATCGGGCAATCTTTTGCAGCGGTTTCTGATGGCCTACTTCTACTTCCACACAAGCCAAGAAGGTCGATGGGTGTCTTGTAATCCGGCTCGAGGGAGAGAGAATCATTTTTGTTCGTATCGGTATGTCAAACCATTCGACGAAGAATACGACGAGTCTCCCTGGCATATTCGGTGGTTGAGCGGTGAACACGAGTGTGAATGGGCAGGCGTCTATTGCGAAGCCTCGCAAGTGAATGAACTGAGCTTGAGTGAGTGTCGTCTTGTTTGTCGTGGCTGCCTTTGTACTTGTTCCGCACATCTCATCGAGCAGCTTCTGCTTTCCTGTCCGACCGAATCGCTCTCTATGTTGTGGTACCGCAGATGGCTACAATCTGTCTGGGACCTTCCCCGCGTACATCTCCAAGCTGCGAAATCTGACAGCCCTATCATTGCGTGATAATGGCTTCCGAGGCCGCCTCCCACCAGAGCTGTCAGAACTGTCCGGTCTACGTGTCTTGCGGATGAAACGAAACTCTTTCACGGGAGACGTTCCATCTTCGTGGGCTGTCTTGACGAATTTGCTTTCGCTCGACGTAGCGTACAACTCCCTTACTGGATCTTTGCCTGCAGTGGCGACATTTCCCCTGGTCAATCTGGAAAACTTGTGGCTTGATCACAACTTGTTTTCGGGGGAGATTCCGTCGGATGTATCGTTGATGTCCAGTCTGAGTAAGTGCCCCAAGGCTTTGATCAGGACGAACCTCCAATCCTATCGCTCACTTTTTGGTGCTTCTATTTCGCGTATAGAACAAGTCCTCCTCAACAATAACCGTTTCGAGGGACGCTTACCAGAGATTAACACTCTGACGCAGCTTGAATATTTTGATGCATCATCGAACGAACTGATCACAGGATCCTTACCGAGTGAGTTTGGTCTCTTGACCAATCTCATTGGCCTTGTCCTTTCCAACACACAGTTACAAGGGACTATCCCCGACGAACTTTACAATCTTCGAGATCTCGTGCACCTCGTTCTGAGCGGTTGTAACTTTACTGGCACCATGAGCCCCGCGATTGGACGCCTGGGTGATTTGCAAACGCTCATGCTGGATGGCAATCGCTTTCAAGGCAGTCTGCCCAGTGAACTGGGCCGTTTGCGGTCCTTGGTTCATGTTCAACTGCAGGACAACAGTTTCGTGGGCACAGTGCCAGATTCCATATGTCAATTGAAAGGTCCCAATACATTGACCGAGCTAGTGGCGGACTGCACGCCACCTGGTTCCACCGGAGGCGAAGATGGCCAAGAAAGAGCACCTCTGATTTCCTGCAAACAAGACTGTTGCTCGAGTTGTTGCGATCCTGAAACTCAGATCTGTGTTTGGAATTGAGAGTCCACAAGAGAGAGATGTGCGTTTTCCGTTTCCACACTCCCGTGCTGGCAGTGAGGAGAGTACTGGCTGTATATTCATGTATGTCTACTTCACTGTGGATTTTAATAATTAGGTTGGCACTGGTACAATGCCAATCGATGTAAACTAAACATGTAGAAACCCTATTGAGATGCTGGACCGTCCATCGCAGTCTGTGGGTACCGATACACACGAAAGTGAGCGTCCTATGGTCGTAAATCGTTGCAAAAGGAACTGGTAGGTACCAAACTAGCTGAAGATAATCCACACGCTAGCCAGTACCAGATGACATCTCACAGATGGGTTGCTTTCCATCGACCAGGGCTGCCTGCATCCTGCATCTCATCCAAATGCAGTCTGGAACCTTCGGAAAGGCTTGAAAAGACGCAAGACTCTGCCTGCTGCCTGCCTCCCAGTTGGATCCAGTCCCAAACGTTTCAGTCACAGAGAGTTCAAGTACGACATTTCACTGACACCGTAGTCACACTTGACGTCATCAAGAAATAAGAGCCTCATCGCTGTGTGACATAAAGTTAACGCACGCCATGTTCGTTGATTAGGAGGGGCGATGGTTGTTAAGAAAATTCTGTAACATCCGAGGACCGGCAGGCTCGTCAGGAGAATGACTCCCCAACACACATTCAATTTCCCCTGCGGTATTGTACTGACTGCCATTCAGCAGCGGCGGCGCAACAAGGACATCAACGAACCGGAGCCGCAAAAGAGAAAGAAAGGCAACAGGCCCTTGTTGCTGCCTGTGATTCCTTGACCCACAGAGGCTCTCAACTGTTGCTATTGATAGGAACGCATCGTCGCTCTCTCAATCAAGCAGCAGTCGCTCAAGTTAGGTGGTTCATCAGGTCCGGGTTGTGGAGCACCGTCGTCGGTTCCAAGCCAGCGAATTTACCACGACACCAGACGAAAGAAACACCTTGCGGTGACAGTCATCAGCTGCACAAGTCTTTGTGTTGACGCCCTACAGTAGTCGGTGTGGTTGTGTGGTAGTGGTCAGCTAGACAGAGTTGTTGAAAGGTCGACGACAGTAGTTGCAAGGTCCTCCCATCCGAGAAGAGAAGAGACTGTCCGACAGCTGAGTCACGAGTGGCAGTCCTCTCAGGAAGTGTTACTATTCCTCCTGGTTCCTCCTCCATCTCTCAATCCACATTACGCGACTCGACTCTGCTCTGCTCCGTCGTAGCCAAAGCTCAGGCTGTCTGATCCGAAAGAGTAGCCTCGCCGAGAAGAAAAGCATGCTTCAGACATCCTGACCTCTTTCGTCACAAAAGCACTAAACAATCGTCAGAAGACTTCCGTCTAGTCGGTGAGCTTGGTTACTCGATAGAAGCAACCAGGCAACCGTTCAGGGGAAGCCAGTTGAGAGGCTGAAGAGATCGGGAGCATCACTGAAGCAACCAGAGCAGTCCTGAGCCCACCTTGTTCCGAACTTTTTGGGTCCCACCTACAGGACTGTATCGAACAGTACTGCACTGGCCCTCTTTCGCAGAGAGCCAAAATAGACACAACCAAGGTGACTACCGACGGCTTTTGCTGTACGGAAGATTGTTTAGGACAAGTCGATTCTCCTAGCACGGTCGACAAAACAGCAACAACCATGTCAGACCAACAGCAAGAGATGTATGGCAGGGCCTCTCGTCAAGGCTCATCGCCGCAACCGCTAGAACAACAAGTAGAAGTTGAAGGCATTGACAGTATGAGGGTCAAGGTTACCAACATTGTTGATGGAATATTCCAATTTGCCAGATCACGATCCACGAACTGGTCATCGGGAATGTCAGACTCTGGGAGGAGCGGAACACCCAATAGCAGTCGCCCTAGCAGTCCCACCAATCTTCCTCCCAGCAAAACCAATAGCCTGGCATCCAACAGCAATCATAGCCGTTCCTCTCCCATCACTAGACCCAAAGCACAACGAGGAGGACCCAGCACCAAAAAGGTAAAGTTCAAAGAAGAACCCACGCAAAGACGGTCATCTAGGAGTGGCCCGGACGAAGGCGACACAACCGGCGGCGCATCTTCGTCGTCGTCAAGACCATTAGATGCAGACTACACCGCATCGGCACAAACAGAGGACAAGAATTGGCAAGTATCGCGAAGAGCCCGAAATGAGATTATGAACTCTCTCCGAGACGACTCCAACAGCCCCAAACAGAAACTAAGAGGACCCGCTGGACTCAGCGATGATGACGAAGACGGCTCGCGTGCTAGATCCAAGCAATCGAGTTCCGCAACGTCCTTCGATAGTCGCGACCTAAGGGGCTCTATGGCATCAGAATTCGACAGCACCCGAAGCGCGGACAGCAATGAACGTCATCAAAGGACTGGGAGATCATCATCACCAATGGAAGGAAGTTCTCGACGGCGACCGCGAGGCATGGATAGCAGCTACAAACAGAACCATCGGGATGACATGGACACTAGTGTTAGCTCGCAGGCATCATGGAATGTTAACCTGACTGAGAATGAACAAGTCGAAGATACAGGACCAAAGGAACTGAAATGGTTCGAACGATTCATGCCAGACTGGCTCGTCGTGATTCGAGCTTGGTGTGGAGTGGTTGTCCTCAACGACACCTTCCAAATACTCATGGTGCTCCTTATTGTCGCCAATTCAATCTGCATGGGTCTGGCGACCTTCGACTTTATCGATAAGGACCCGCATCTCAACCACGTTTTTGATATGGTCGATAGGGGATTTCTCATCATGTTCACGGTCGAACTGGCCTTGCAATTCGGCTACTGGGGATACCAACTTTTTTATGATGGTTGGCTCTTGTTCGACTTTGTCACCGTCTTTCTCAGTTGGGCCATGGATGGTGTTCAAGTCTTTCGATCCGTTCGAATCTTTAGGGCTTTCCGGCTGGTTGTCAGGATCCCAATCCTCAAGAGTCTTGTATATGCTGTCTTTCATGTGATCCCACGCATCTCTGCCATTGTCGGGCTGTTCACTTTGCTTATCTACATTTTCGCTGTCATGTCCACTACACTCTACAAAGACTTCTTCGAACGGGGGATCACAGATGACGACTACTTTGGGAGCCTGGATAAATCTCTATTCACGCTGTTCCAGTTTGTTACTCTGGAAGGCTGGGCTGACATTGTGCGCGACATCATGGAAGTCGATCCGTTCGCCAAGTACATCTTTGGCCTCTTCTTGACTGTGTCGGGCTTCATCTTGTACAGTTTAGTGGTGGCTGTTGTTTGCGATTCCTTCCTTGCCGTCGAATCCAAAATTCGACTTGAACTCAAGCAACAAGCCAAGGTGGAACGGGAGCGGCGCAGGGCCCTTCGTCGACAAAAGAGGGAGGAACGAGCGAACCAATCATCAAATTATGATTCGGCAATGGATTCGTCGTACAACTATGACTCGTCATTCAATTTTGACAGTTCGATGGGCCTCGAAAACGACAGCTCCAGCAGGGGCAGGAGAAGCTCTAGGCCGCTTGCTTTTCTCAGGCGGAACTCCAAACAAAAACCCGAGTTGGACCCCTGGAAATCTTCGACGGACCCCAACAAGGTGTCTTCGGCGCAATCAGCAAGGGCAACTCCACCTCCAAACCCTTACGCTAAGCCGAAGAAGAAAAGGGGGTTCTTTGAGGGGATCTTTGCTCCAATCGGAGATCCTGTACAGGGGACTCCGCCGCCCCTGGGAGCACCCTCGAGGGGTGTTCATCCGAATCTAGTACGGAAATCGCAAAGGACGTCGAAGGGATCAATGACAGACGAGAGCCACAGGTCGATTGCGACTGGAAAATCGGCTTCTAGTGATAAGTCGGCGGAAACCGCCAAATCGGACCCCGCGACAGGCGAAAACCCTCGTCGCAACCTCACAGATGTCACAGTTGCCGAGGAGGACTCCCTGGAATCACCGGTCCCAGAGTTCTCTCAAGCACGATCACCAAGGACTACCATGGTAGCCAAGACACTCGCTTCGGGTGAGCTGGAGCGCAAGAAGAAACGCGGCCGCAGTGCTGAAAAGAAAAAGAAAAGGAGACCGGTCAGGCACAGAATAAAGCGTGTTCAGTACCGCTTGAACAAACTGACGAAGACCCAAGCAGAGATTCTCAGTACTCTGGATGAAATGTGCAAGGAGATGGAGGCGCTCGATGATAGCAGCGGCAGCAAAGATGGCCGCGACAGCAAAGATGGCAAGAAGGAGTCAAGCAAATCATGAGCTCTTGGCGCCAGATTTTAGAACTTTCAGAAAGTTTGCGTGACGCGGATTCTGTCAACCGAGAGTTTTGCGCTGTCTTGCTGGCAGCCATCTCGCTCGTCCTTGAGGTTGCCGGAGACAATGAACAAAGCCCTGTTCTTTTTGTTGGCACCAATAACAATTCCTGTAAATTATTCAACTTCAAGATCGCTGCTGCGGAGTCGCCGCAGCATTTTGTACTGGTATGTAGTGGTGGCAGGTTGTGAGGTAGTTGCCCCATAGCCAGCCGTGTCTGATGGTACCAGGTACCGGTATCTTGCGAGGATGTTTGTACTGGAACCTTCGTTTGCTTCCATCATATCGAAGCCGAAAATTCATGACCTGCGAATTTTGCTGCTCCGGCGAACCTGACTGGTTAAATTTACCCAGATGTCCGAGAGAGTGATCAATGCGCCTACAGTAGCGAGATGTCATTTTCTCCTGCAGTGTCGAAGACGTACCGTAGCTTCATTTAGCTGTCAAGCTCGTGTTCTCGCTCGTCTAGCTAGATAGGCTACATGGATAAACTGTTGTTTCAGCTTGAGCTGGTCGTCGCTGAAATGGCAGAAAAACCGGCCCCTTCCTCTCTGGGCCTCCTCGCATGCTAGCTAGCCAGCGAAGAACAAATAGTTGTAAAATATGGCAGGCGTCTGTTATGAATCAGTGTACAATCAAGTATATGCATGTTACCCTATTGGATACTGAAAATGTAGGCATACACCGCGCGGGAGCTTTGAAGCCCTTCAAGCAAGCAACACAAGCTGCCGCAGAAAATTTTGCCATGCCGTGATCCTGATGCACTGCACGATGGTCACTCCCGGACGGCAAGAGGTGGCAACAGGTTTTTTCTAGTCAGGCACGAGGCTTGGAAGGAATTGCAGCAAGGCGCGAGGACAAGCATTTTGTCATGTCTAATATGTACTCGTACAGGGTGAAGATTTTGTCCCAACCAACTTCACCGTCAACTTCATGCGATCTCACTGATCCTTCCCCAACCGCACTCGCTCTTCCTCGTTATGCGTATCCTCGCCAATGCTGGTATCCCCCATGAGCATCATGGCACTGCCATCGTTCATTGCCCTCATTCGGCTCGCTTCAATTTCATGCATGAGCGTTTGCAGCACGGCCGTAACTCGCTGCTGCGTTTCGGCCATTTGTGCCACCTTTTGTTGCAATTGACCAATACGCTCTTGATTCTTCGCCATCAACTCATCCCGCAACATGTTTCGTCTTCGAACGGACGGTGGATATTTGTGGATTTCAAAGAAACCCTCGCAATGCTCGCACATGACTTCCCTCCACTCGATCTCATCTTCGTCTTCCTCCTCTTCTTCTTCCACATCTGACATGTGTTCCCAGCTTGGCTCATCGTGCTCGTGACCGGACCGATGAGTGGTGCTCTCGTGATAGCTCACGGTGGAATCTTCCCCGACGAGACCAAGGAGGCGTCGTCGGCGAATTCCGTCCTCCTTTCTCTGCCGCAGCATTTCATCGATAATTCTCTTTTCCTCTTCTTCCTTGGCCGATTCGGCCAATCGTTTCTTTTCTTGCTGCTGCTGTCGAATTTCTTCTCGTCCTTGGGCTTCAATGACAAGCATCGAATCGCACATGACGGCAACAATCAAGTTGTACATGATGAATCCGGTAAAAATGATGAATGACGAAAAGATCATGGTGGCGATACTCGAATGGACAGCTCGCACTTGACGGACGAT
Organism: Seminavis robusta; assembly: GCA_903772945.1. Lineage (NCBI taxonomy): Eukaryota > Bacillariophyta > Bacillariophyceae > Naviculales > Naviculaceae > Seminavis > Seminavis robusta. Next base: position 69,608 of record CAICTM010000114.1, on the reverse strand, counting down.
ATCACCCCAACCTTCCAGCGTCACCATTTGGAATAATGTAAAAACGGAATAATCGAGCCGACTGAAATAATTCTTGTCGGTCAATCCCAATTCGTACATGTCTCCAAACAGAATGGTACAGAGGACACCGTAGACGTACAAGATGAGCAGAAGCAATCCCAAAATGGAATAGATTCTTGGCATGACGTGAAATACGGTCAAGACCAAGTTCTTGAGCAATGGCAATCGAACAATCAATCGAAAGGATCGGAAAATGCGAAAGGACCGAAAGACTTGTACTCCTTCCAGCCACCAACTGGTCACGACGGTGAGTGTATCAAAGACAAGCCATCCGTCCAGAAAGAGCGTGACTCCACAATATCCAAATTGCAGTGCGAGTTCCACGGTGAAAATGACCAACAGTACCTTGTCGATGTAATCCAAAACTTCTGGCACTTTTGGGTTTTCGAATTCGTATGTGGCAATACCTAGCACGAGTGCATTCAACATGATGAGAAAGATCATAAAGACTTGAAAGTTGGTGTTGGTGACAATTTTGCCACAGAATTGTTGAATCTTCTTGACGGGTGTTGGTAGCGGACAGTACTTTTCTTGCAAGGTTTTCTCGTAGGAGGAATAGCTGGTTCCAGCGAGGGAATGAGTGGCCATGGATCGACTGCGACTGGATGAACTTCCACTCCGCGACGATCCGTCCAAGTCATGGCCTTTGCGTTCCTTTTTGTGTAGACCGACGGTGTTAGAAAGTTTGATCCCGGTGGGCCGATTCAAGAACGGATTGTCACGAGCCCTTCGTTCACTTTCGGTGAGGTGATCTCTTTCTCTGGCTTTGGGATGTCCCTTGAATGTGGATAGGAATGCCATGATTCCACCCTTGGAGGATTTACTGGATTCCGACGAGGATGCATCATCGGCGACGCTCTTTCTGCTGCTATCCTTTTTCACGCCGCGTTTGACAGTCTTTCTCTTTTCCTTGTTCTTGCTGTTGTCGATTCCACTTTTCTCGGATGGTTCTTCAATGGTAATGTTTCGTCTGAGATTTTCCTTGACTACATCCATTCGTCTACTGTAGTGAGCGACATCTTTTATGGATCCTCGATCGAGCGAACTCTTGAGTTGAAAGTTTTTTGGGTCTAGACTAGCGAGGTCCTCGTTGTCAATGGTGCTGACGGATTCTTGGGGACCACGAAGCCGTGGTGGCGCCTGTTCGACCATTCCAATGGGTGGATGTTGTTGTTGATGTGTCATGGATTGTTGCGACTGATACTGGTACGAGTTGCTGGCCCATCGTATTTGTGAGGGCGGGTGCGGTGTTTTGACGGGACTGTGTACGACGCCCAGGGGAGGATGTGGTGGAATGACAGGTCCCGTGTTGCGGCTACTCTCGTCTTCGATCTTTGCGAGTGGTGGAATGGGGCTCTGATTGTTGCTGTTGTCTTGCTGTGCCGGCGCATATATTTGTGGAGGTGGTGTGGAATTGCTAGTGTCATGAAGAAGATGTTGCTGCGATTGTGCTTTGCTGGGTCTTTTAGGCTGTTCGTAGTCCGTGACACGAACGTAATGAGTGGGTTTCGGAGGCGACGTCGGAGGGTCTTGGGGCTTTGGTTGTTGTTGCTGTTTGGTTTGTTTCTTTTTCTTCTTTTTGGTAGTGTTGTTGTTGTTGTTGTTTGGACCGGAGTGACTACTGTGCAAGAGCGTGTCGTCATCCTGCTGCTGCGTTGGCTCTTGAGGCCGTTGCAGTACAGGAGAAGGTGATTTTCCTCCCGTACCAGAGCGACTGGCCGTACTGACAGTGCTAGCTTTCTTTTTGATGGTTTTTCTCTTGGTCTTGGGTGGTGCTGCTGTTGCTGCTGTGGGAGGTGGGAACTCTGGAGCTCCATAGTCCGGTGCCAGTGTGGATGATGATGTTGATGATGGAGGTGTCTTTTGCTTGGTTTGTTTTTGTTTCTTCTTGCTGGAAGTCGCAGCCGAGCTATTGTTGGCACTTGTGTCAATTCTCATGTTGGTAGGTCCTTTGTGGAGTGGTTCTGTGGAGTGTTGTAGTTGTGAATGTTCCTCTTCTTCTGTACTCAATTGAGTACTGGCACTGGCATGTTCTTCTTCATCATGGTTGCTAGTGATGGTGGTTTGGTTTCCACTGCCAGTAGTAGTACTCCTGGTGATCGTGGTGCTGGCTCGCCCGTTGGAGTTTGGATTCCCAGTGTGGATGACTGCCAGCTTTCGATACGCTTCGAACAGATCATTCTTCTTCTCTTTATTCTTGGTGTATGCCGCGTAAATGTCATTCCCACCGTTATTGTTGTTTGGATTGCTGGAAGACGATCGACTGTAACTCATGGCACTCGTCGTGGAACTTGTGTAATCATGTTCATCCGACGAAGACGTTTGACTGGGTTTCTTCTTCTTCTTCTTCTTCTTGTTCGAAGTAGTAGTAGTAGTTCCGTACTCTCGACTAGTAGAAGAAGACGTGTATGGCGCCTGAGGGCCTCTTCCGCCAGAGTCACGAGAGTCGGGTTCATCACTGAACCGATCGTACGATTCGTCCAAGTACTCTTGATCACTGCCATCATTACATGTATTGCGACTGCGACTTCTACTACGACTGCCGCTGGGATGGTACTCTTCGTCTCGCAGATTGTCAAAGTAAGACGGCATCGTCAACTAGCTAGACTGAACTTTCCCCTCCACTCTTTTCTTTTGTAGAATGAATAGACTAACGAATTCGGCCTCCTCGATCGAGACAGAAACTTGTGATAGCTAGCGCTTTCTTCTATTTCCTGGTCCAAGGCAGGCTCCAATAATAGAGCACTCGCACTGGTGGTCTCTTGTCTTGACGCTAGTAGACTAACTACCGTAACTGGAACAACAGAGACAACCCGCAACACAGAGATTTCAATGGAACGCCGCTCCCAAGTGGTACAAACAAACGGCCCGACAACAACACCATGGTCTGTCTGTATCACCGCAGTCCCTTTTACAAGAAAATTCGATCAGCTACTGAAACATCCACAGTCTTGTCCAGCCCGCCATCTGGCCTAACAGAAATCCGTCTTTCTGGCGCGCACTACTCCAGAAGATTTAACATTTAGTTTTTGGTTGTGTCACACTGCCCCCTTCCAATTGTCTCGGAAACCACTCCCCAGCAATCACCAGTTCACAGGCCGTTACAAATAAATAGACAGTGGGACTCACATCACTCTCACGCCAACCAGAAAATATCATTCAATGACTGTGCGGGCATCTGGTGTCTGGTGACGAATGTTCCTCATTGCGTTGTCCTTTGTGTTAAGATACTTCATTACAATACATCTCGCTGCAGGTTCCAGGCTCTGGCAATGGTCGGCAGAATGAAAAAAAAGAATGTACTCGAAGTCGGTTTACTAGTAGTGCATATTCTTTTGCCTGCTAGCTAGTCTGGCTAGCTAGCTAGCTGCTTCACTGCTGGGAACATTGTGCAATTCACCGCAACAGCCATCCACCTCATTGTGAGCCTAACTGGAAGTCATCACTCATCCGTACCGGTATGATTATTTTTGTTTTGTGCGATGGAGTTTCCCAGTGTTACCGCTCTTCCTCAGCACTGTAGCTCTGGTACGGTACATTACGGGACAGCTGGCTACCCACTAGCTACGAAGCTAGAATAGAATACTGTAGAATTAGGGGATCTAGAGTAGGGAATTAATCTACGGAAGAAGCTAGCTAGTAGCAGTACCGTACAATCAGGAATAGTAAGGAGGCCTACCGTATCATCAGAGACCAGGTACTCTAGTAGCGTACTACTAGTAGTAAAGTGCTAGTAATGGTTCCAGGGATACAAAATTTGTCTGAAGCTAGTGTTTGAAACCACAGAGGGGGGCGAATCAACCCAGTGAGAGGGCCATTGTTACTGTTGACCAAACTCAGGATTCTCTAGCTGCTAGCTAGCTAGCTAGAGAGCTTGCCGGTATGTTGCAACGCAATCACTGCACGACTTTTTGCTTGCCATACAATAATCATCTAAAGTGTGGGATGTGTGGCTCCTTGCTAGAGCAAAGGTTCTATGGAAGGGACCTGGACTCTGCTGGGGCTACCGGCTACCGTATCACCCAACTGTGTACAACTAACTGGTGGCATATTTGGCACACAGATATAATTTATCATAAAACTGAGGGTAGATCTATTCTTCGCCCTCTCCTGCCAGTTTTCTCGTTTTCTCCAAATGACACCGAGTTTTGTGCGTGGTGTCATCGCTGAAATAGGGCTTGAATGGAATGTCAAACATCACACTGTAAGTTTCTGGGAATGGCCAAGGAAAAGTGCGATAGGAAGAGAAAGAAGAGAAAGGAGAGTAAAAGAGACTCAACTCATGGAATCTCCAAGGTACCTTGAATGAGAGGTTTTCTTCTCTAGTAGTAGACTAGCTTCAGTCGTACCGTGGCGCACATCCATCCACAAGACAAAACCTTTTCTGGTCGAATTTGAGGCATTGGACCTGGACATCCAGCCATTTTTGATTGCTTCAAAGAGCAACTGGAACTGCCTTGTGGGTTGGCTCCCTAGACTGGCTGATCCACCAGTGTTATCAAGATGAAGAAGCAGCTGGTTCCCTTTGTTGTGGCTGGTTGGGGAATTATGTTGGGGTTAGCATTCGCTTTTTCTCCAGTCCACCACCTACACCACCCACAACTACAACTGGCCCAGATTTACAAGGATCATGCCAGTAATGTTGGTGGTGGAAGAATCAGTGCTGCTAGCCATGCTACCCAAAGAAGAAATACCCAGCGACATTTATTTTTCAACAAGGCCATCTACAGGATGATTGGAAGGTCCGAAAAAGAGAATCGGAACAACAAAAACAAAACTGATACTACTGCTCTGCAAATTCAGGAACACCACAACAACAATAGCAGCAGCACAGATGATACCAATGACAATATCCTACAGGAAATCCCCAAAATTCTTCCAGAGCATGCCTCAATGATGAACCTGAGCAGTACCGGTATGCATATCAGTGGCAGTGATAATGATCACAACTTGCACAACCCCAAATCAACACATGAAGCTGCTGATGACAATATTATTCATGCACCACCAGAACTAAAGGAACAACAACCTGAAGCTATGGAACTGGATGTCCTTAGTCCTGTGTTCTTTTCGGCTAATATTCAAGACAATCTTCTAGACAATCAACAAGGCCAATTGTCTGAGGAGTTCCATGATGCCTTGGAACTCCTGGGTCCAATGACGCTGTCGGATCCTGCCTTTAAACTTGGAATCAACCCCAATGAAACGGCAAGTACAATCAACTGGGTGGTATCTAATGATACTACTTCCCCGGATGTCGTCGTCAAGGGTACCAGTATACCCCGCAAAAACAGCAAGGGCAGCAGCAGTAGCAAGAAAAAGACGTATACCCCACGGCCGTCCATATTGGAAGCCAACAAATTCTTCACGACGTTGCCGCCATTCTTTATCCCATCCACCACGGTGCTCAACAGCAACAACAACAACAACAAAAACAACTCGACCACCAATGTGACAACACTGTTGACTCCGGCCATTTTTCTGGCCAATGGTAGCAAAGTCCCGTACTATCCCAATTACGATACCAAGGCAGCGTTGGCATTTCTGGACAGCCAGGCCAATTTTACCAAGCAACAAATGGAAACCGTCCAGAAAATGCTCTGGGAAACATCTACCAATGCGTCCAAACAGTTGGATTCGGCACAAAAAGCATTCTTGCAGTACGGAACACAAGTGTTGGGAGAAGCCGTGGCCACCACCACTAACAACAATAACAATAACAATAACAACAGAGGATCCGGAATGTCCGTGGAGGAATTGGAAGCCTACCTGAGACTCAACGGTTATGTGAAGCAAGACGATTTGCAACAATCGTCGACTGACGCGAAAAAAATGCCATTGGTGGTGCCAAGAACGACAGCCACGGCATCTCAAGTGGGTCGAGGACGACGACGTGTCATGACTCGGAGCAGTGGGGGATTTCAATCCGTGGCAGACTTGGCCGTGGACACGACAACAACAACTACTACTACTCCCTCGAAGAGTGGTGCATCGTCGTCCTCGGTGGCAACCACGTCGGGTCGACGAGTTGCCTTTCCACAACCCAGTGTCTTGAGTTATGCAAAATTGAAATGGGGATGCACCGTTTCGGCCTCCCTATTGGGGTTGTTAGGTGGGATCACCATTGTTCCCAATCTGTGGCTCTTGGGTGCCATCTTTGGAGGGCTCTATGGATACGAAACCACCAAAAACTTGGCCGAACGACCACCGACTCATGCACTCTCCAAAGGTATTGTTTACTTGGGACGGTCCTTGACATTGCAATATCTCAAAATACGCGATTTCGTGGCCGGTCTCTGGTTCATGTACAAGACGGGACAATTGTCCTACGATTACTGGAAGAAATATGCGGCGTTGGATCAACAATTCGCTATTCAATCCAAGATTGACGCCTGGAACGCGCGATTTCAAAAAGGCAAGGAGAATTTTGACTTGTGGGAGCAAGAAAACGAAGTGGGGCGCAAGATATTGGCAGGTTTACGAACCGTATGGCTGGTGGAAGAAAAGTCGTTCAAAAAGAGCAGTACACGATTCCAACAATCCCGGTATCGTATCGTCCAGTACTGTTTCAATGCGTGGCGATACGTCAAGCTACGAGTGCTGAACCTATATGCCAAGAGAGGTCAAGCTTTGAAGGAACTGCAAGCTTTTTCCGAAGGCATGCGACAAGAATTGGTGGATCCGTCCCAGTGGCAGGAAAAGGTGCGACCGAGGATTGCAGCCTCCTTGGCAGCTCTGACCTTTGTCAATTTGACGGGGGCACTATTTGCGGCATCACCCTTGCTGTTGGGAGTCGCAGCCGTTGTGCTGGGAGGCATTGTTTGGCCTACTTGGTTCTCGGAATGGTTGAGACGTGTGGGAGTCTTTTTCGAAGAGACAACAGCCAAGGGAAAGAGCGAGACACAACAACAGAAACCCATGGAACTCCTTCGTGGCACCTTGTCTAGCAGCAGTACCACTGGAGGAGCAAACAACAACAACATCAGCAAGAAGCAAACAGGTGCACAACCCGTGATGAATGATCTTTCCAAAGTTTTCTCGTGGCCGTTTATGAGTGAGAACGAAAAGGAGCGGTATGACTTTTACAAACGGCCGGATGGATCCAAGAAGTGGTACCGGACAGGTAGCAATCCGTGGGATATCAAGTCAGCTTTGCCCAAAACCTTTTGGAAGCAAGACGAGCCGGAAGAGAAGCCGTGGTGGTCGTTGAATTGAACATTTGATGCTGCTGCACCGGCTTGAGCCAAGGGTTGACCCAGAAGTAAGCGGGCGCTGGACAATTGGATCGACGATCTTCAACGATATTTGGACCAACCAATGAATTGGGAGTGAGGGAGTCTATGCCCAACCATATCACCCTGATGTTCCCAACCGGTCCATCGAGGTTCCTGGCGATCATTGGCGTCCGGCAAGAGGAACCGCTGTCCAGCCTGCAATCCTCGTGATCTTGGCTCAGAATCTCTCGTGGCTCCAGACCACCGTTGACGGAATTGATGTAAAGTCTCGAGCAACACGGTCGGGTCGTCGTTCTGAGCTCCGGTACATCCGAGTTTGTCCACATGAAATTGAAGGAATGACAATCGAATCAAATCGTGGAACCCGGAAAACCATCAATCTGCTCGTATCGTCGGATAGAACAGAATTGAATTGGTGCGGTATCGAGGCTGCACACAAAAGTTTGCCTTTTCATCGGTCCTTTGGAGCCCTGCGGAGGCGATAACTATGGGAGGCGATAACTATGCCTGTGGTTGGCTCAGAGGAACACAGCGGATCAGGGGTTATTTTCGCAGTACTTTTAGTAGTCTATAACTTGTAACTATAGGGAATACATGTTGTAATGGAATTTACAATGTGTGTCAGCAGCTCTTTGGACAAATTTTGCACACCCGACTTTGCAGTCAGAACCATGCATTATTAGGAACGAAGAACGGTACTCAGTACATACTGGTCGAATGAACCAGTCTCCAGTTGGCGTCATCCGTCTACAGCCTGCAATGCAGTTAGCTTGCTTTCTTGGCTTCTTTGGAGATGCAGTTAGCTTGCTTTCTTGGCTTCTTTGGAGTACAGTTCCGACAATTCCTTGGCCACTTCGGGTGGCACCAGATCCTGTAAGGACTGTTCCACGTGCTCAGACTCTGTGCCTGCCATATCCTTGGTAAGATCTCGAATTAAAGTGGAAGATATATGGTTGTATTCTGGCTTTCCTTCAAGGAAAATTGTCGGCAATGGCCAAACAAACGGTCCACAAACGAGTGGGCCCCAAGTGTTAAGTATTTGCAGACTCCGTTCTTCTTTTCCGTCCCTTTCCCAACTACGAATTCCCCGAAAGAATATTGTTGCCCCTTGCTGCCTTGCATATCTCCAGATATAGCCAGCGTAGACTTTGGTATTGAATCCACACAAAGGTTCGATTTGATGAGATTACCACGTTCACAAACCGAAGGCACTTCGCTACTAAGGAAACGCACCTTCTACGCGAATATTCTTATCGAGCTTCTTCACCTGTAGCATTTTGCGCAGTAGTTCCACTCTCTGAGCAGGTGTTACCGCATAGATCTTGTTCGGATTTATCCCGATTACAACAATGACTTGCTTGTACCTAGTACAGTAGTAGCAGCGAAAGAATGGGAGATCTTTTGAGCTACAACATTCTTCCGTCATCTTTCACCAATCAGCTTTCAGTGTTCATACCTCTTGGAAAGATATTCAAGCATGGCCAGGTGCCCAAAGTGGGGAGGGTTAAAGGAACCAGCTAGCACTACAGTCCGGGTCTTGTCTCGCTCACGATACGAGTACGATTCTGGCATTCTCCATGGGTACGCAATGACTGTGGGCCGCAGAATGGGAGGAATCAAGAGCCAAGCCGAAACAATGATGGACCCTACCAAACCGATTATCATCCATTCCAACACTCGCTCCAACAAGAGCCCCTCGCCGTCGATGTCCATTGTCCCTTCCGCTGGTGCTGTACTACACGAGTAAAGTATCTGTTTGGCTTGGTTCGTTGGAGGTACTCTCGATTCGATTCCCACCAAAATCGTGAATAAAACCCAAGAGCGCCACCAGCCAAGTAGGGTCAAAGCTAACCACACAGAAGCAGGTAGGGGTTTTAGCAGAGTACACGTACCGGTACCGGTACCATACCAGGTATGCTAAAGGATAGCTTTCCGCCAGCCAGTGGCGGTGTACTCCAGCCGCAGCTAGACTACTTTGAGTGCACCGCAACGCAGTACGGTACTACCGGTGGTCGACCCGCAGAGTTCCTGCAGGGTCAGCTGATTCAATTCCATACTGTATTGTGCCGTGGGTTTCAGTGACGTTTGGTTGCCTGCATGCCAAGAGAAAGCAATGCGGCGCACATGACACCAGATTGGATTAGAGCAAGCTAGGGAGCACATGCATGAGGGCGGAGACAGGTTTCGATGGCATGGCAGCTTCTGAAGAATGGGAAAAGAACAAAGGCTGTATGTACGTCGTGACGATTGATTCAGTGTTCCTGCTACACTGTATACTCAGCAGAAAAGATGGAAGACTAGTGCAAAGAGCTAAATAAATGCAAGCTCCAGTAAATAATGCCATCCGTATCACTACTGAACTCCACAGGAAGATCCCTTCTGAAAACTTGCTCTGACCCATTGTTGCGTTTCATTCTTACTTTTTACCACCACCCTTTTTGGACCCTCCTCCCAGTTGTTTTCTAATTTTGCAAAATTCTTCAAAATCAATTTTCCCATCTCGATTGGTGTCGGCCATGGCCATTGCCTTTTTGACGAGTGATGCCGGTGCCCATCCCAAAAAGACCTTGGAGAGTTCCTTTTGATCAATGGTTCCACTCTTGTCCAAATCAATCTTGTCAAATTCGGCTCGCAGAGCTTCATTTCCTTCGGGTTGATTTTGTTGTTGTTGTTGTGGTCTAGTACCAGTACTACCAGCAGCTTGATTTGTATTAGTAGAAGGCTGCTGTTTCTGTGACACAGCCAACTGACTCTTGTCTGGAAAATTGAGTTGTTTGAGTGTCAATGTTCGACTGTCCATGTTTTTGTTCTTGTACTTGATGAGTTGTAGCTGTGCAGGAATTCCAATTTCATCGGCAATCATTTCGGTAATGTCTCCCAGTGTGGTATCGGTTGGATCCACTTCCATTTGAATGGTGGTGGGGGCTCCACTACTAGTGGTGGCCACTACCACGAGACTAATGTCTGTGGGGCTCTTGGTGGTGCTGGAAGGGACTGCCGCAGTAGCAGCAGGGGATGTGGCACTGGCTGGTGTTGGTTGCTGCTGGTAAGAAGGTGTCGGCGCGTAGGTTTGAGTTGCTTGTGGCTGATAGGATGTCTGTGGTTGATAGGACGTCTGAGTTGGAGTGTAGCTGTAGCTCTGCGGTTGCTGGTAAGTCTGCTGTTGGTTGGGAACATATCCATACGACTGCGCTTGCTGAGAGGGCTGATAGCCATGCGAAGTCCCATACGCTGCCGGAGAGGGCTGATAGCCACCCTGTTGCTGTGGCTGCTGCTGCTTCGGCTGGCCAGGGATGTACACGCCTGGATTGGATCCACCGGCAGCATTGTTGTTATACGGATAGGACATGGTCAAGATGGTTGGATGGGGCTTCTACACTGTACTTCTTCTTCTTTGTCTTTGTCTTCGTCTCCGTCTTTTGAGGGTTTGAATGCTATATTGTGACTATATTACTCATTAGTTTGTCTATCCTCAACTGTTGATCATTCAACTATTCAATTGGGAGCAGTTGAACATGTTCATGCTTTAGCAGGGCAGGAAGCAGGCTGACTAGCCAGGTTGTTGAGCATCTCATGATCTCTCACAATCTCACACGCCCTCAGATGCTTTACTGGCTGCAACAACTGTTCCTTCGTCATTGTCTCTGCCTCCCACTGAAGAATACTCTCTCGTTGCGACTCGAACAACGCAAGAGGTTGAGGTTTAGTGGCGATATCTGCCAACTGATACCTGCTGGGTATTTTGTGTATTGTAATTTTCTTGCTTCGAACGTAGTCACGGAAGTGATGGACCTTGACGCAGATGTGCTTTGTCCTGGGCCGCATTTTCGGCTCCCTAGCCATTTCCAGCGCTCCACTGTTGTCTTCGAACACCTTGCAATGGACGACGGGTGGCCTCTCATGTGTCTTCCACTGTAGTTGTTTCCTTGACTCTTCGGTCAGGTGCATGAGACATATAACTTCTCGCAAAGCCTCAGACAAGGCATTGTACTCAGCCTCGGTAGTGGATAAGGCCACTTCCTTTTGTAGTTTCGATCCCCAAGTAACAGGACAACCAGCATACATGAGGACGAAGCCTGTCCTGGAACGAGCCGTACCTGGGTCTACATCAGCAGTAGCTCTGTTCCAGTTGCCTACGAAATCGGCATCCACGAACACATCAAAATCACAAGCCTGTGGATTGAGAATGATCCCCTTTTCTGCCGTACCAACGAGATATCTGGCTATTCGTTTGACAGCGGTGGCATGAGACTCCTTTGGTTCCGCTGAGAACCTTGCGCACTGATGGACGGCGTAGGCTATGTCCGGGCGTGTCGACTTCTCAAGAAAATTGAGTTTGCCTATCACACTTCTATACTGCCATTCTTCGTCCATGTCGTTGCCAGCCACGTCTCTGTGTAGGTTCACCGTAGACAGCGCCGGAGTCTTCTGTGACTTGGTGTTTTCACTGTAGCCAACATCACTTAGGATCTGTTTTATCAAGTGTGGTTGCGACAACTTGATCAATCCATTCGCCAGCCTTTCCACCTTGACTCCCAAATAGTCAGAGAGAGAACCTTCGTTTGTCATACTGAACGCTCTGTACTCCGTCCCGTCTTCGGCCACGAAAGGCTTGGACAATGAGTCGTACGCTTGGTCGATTTCCTTCTCGGTGGGCGCGATGAAGATGCCGTCGTCAATGTAGATAAGTAGCACAACAGACCCTTTGTAGTATAGGCACATGTCAATCTCACTCTGTACGAAACCACGTGCCAGCAACCCGTCGTGCATATATCTGTTCCACACGCGTCCTGCCTGCTTTTGACCGTAAAGGTTCTTTTCCAGCAGTAGACAATGATCTCCGTGATAACGACGTTTGTTGCTTGTTTGCTTCAGGACCGGCTTTCCAGCGCCGACCTCAACGCTGAATCCTTGTGGAACCTCCATGTACATAGCGCACTCGATGTCTGCCTGCGGGAAAGCAAGCACGAAATCGATCTGCCTGGATTTCCAATTGTTCACGAGCATGAGCACTAGGAACGTACGTATCGTTGTCCATCCAACAACTGGCGAATAGGTTTCCCAGTAGTTGACAAACTTCGTTTGTTTTCCTCCATGCACATTGAGCCTGGCCTTCCACTTGTACACTTCCTGTGTGGCTATTCTGCGCTTTCGCCTGAATGCCCAAACGGAGGGCAAAAGCTTTGTTCCTTTAGGAACCACCGACTTCGGGACAATCTTCCAATGCTTCCAGTCGCTGTGACAATCCACTTCCTTCACCATGGCCTCTTTGAACTGCTTGGAATCTTCGGCTTCCATGGCCCCGTCGATGTACATGATGTCCGGGTTGTTGGAAGCCGCGAATGCAATTGGGTCGTCCATCTCATCCTGGATGCGATACCCGTCAACGTGGAACACCTCCCAAGGGACCGCCGCAAATGAGACTTCATAGTCCTTCCTCAGTCTCTCTGGTAGACGAATTTCGCGCCCTCTTCGGGTCCTTCTCTCGCGCCCTGCCGCTGTCGGCTGGGCCTCACCAGATCCCGATTGCTGTCGTTGTTGTTGTTGTTGTTGTTGTTGTTGTTGTTGTTGTTGTTGTTGTTGTTGTTGTTGTATCGGCCTCTCTTCGTTGCCGCTGTCATTGGCTTGTCCGCGAATACCGAAGTCCTCGAGCAATATGTCTTCCGCGCGTATGGGTGGTGAGTCGTGCGTTGGGCCTCCAATGTTCGCCTCGTGACTGGAGTCAGGTTGATTCACAGAAGAAGGTCGATTCGCGTTATCCGTTTCCTTCAATTCTCCACGATGACGATCAACCACCGCTGCTACATCCTCTTGCTCCACGAAACCAGCCTTCTCCTGCCACTTAGACGGCGGCAACGACATGCCTTTGCCCTTCCTGAGCGTGTCGCAAAGGTCGTCAAATTGGCAGTGAAACTGCGGCGATACGAGCCCTGTCTTGAGACTCAAAACTAATGCCACTTTCCTCGAGTGCCGCGGCGACAGTCCCAAATAGACTCCCACCCTCGACTTGTGTTCCCACTTGGGCATGGGCTTTCCTTGTTGCGCCCTATCGTCCAATACGTAAACTGGTGAGCCGAAAGTGTGCGCATTCTTCACTTTCGGCTTGACGTCTACCCCAGAGAATAACTCTACCGGGGACACATGCTCCTTCCCTTTGAGCAACGGAGTGGAGTTGGCCACGTCGTTTGCATACCGAACTGCATACGGCCAAAGATGTGCTGTGATGGCGTTTGGCCACCGTTGCTTGGCGTGCAGGATCATGGTCCTTGCCGCCTCCTGAAGGTCACGTATCTTCTTCTCCGCTCTGCCGTTCATGTGATGTGCATTCACGGCCGCATAAGTGATGGTCTGTCCGCTCCGATGCACTTCTTCCACAAAGGCTTTGCTGTCGAAAATCCCATTGTCGGCATGGTAATGTCTCACTGACACGCCGAATGTGCTGGCATATCTCTCGAATGCTTTCTTCGCGAGTATGGTTTGTTCCGCGGAAGTGGACGTCTGGAAATGAACGTATGACAGCCCACTGTAATGGTCCACAAAGACGGTGCTGACGGTGTAGCGCTTCCTGGTCAGGAAGCCTCTCATCTGCGCAATGAGCCCTGGGGTGGACGATATGAGTTGATCCACTCCTACCACACTGCCTGAAGTAATGGCGTTGGGTACCATGTCCCTGTTTTGGTTGACCGGTGTCCTAGATCTCCACGGTCTCTTCGTGGCTTTGCCAAACATGCAACTTGCACATTTTGGTGCCCTGGCTTTGATCAGTGCTGCTGGCAACGCTCCTCTCTGTGCCAGCTTCCTGATCCTGTCGAAAGACAGGTGTCCCAGCCGGTAGTGCCAAGCCAGTATATCGGTGCTGCTGTCCATGTACTCTGTGTAGTCATGGTCCACCACGGGCGTCTGAGCAATCTTGTTGAGGTCCTTGCCCATTTTGAATGCCTCGGTAATTGCTTTCTGGAAAGACTCAGATCGCTTTCCATGCTCCTGTACTCCTCTCGGGAGGTCAGGATGCAGACGATCTAAATCATCCAGTGAGTCGTCGTCGAACGACTCAAGGGAAGTGACAGATGCGTCATCATCCGTGACGGAGACAGCTGGATAGCACATGAATTCGGCCTCGTCGACTTCCAACGTTGATTGTTCGCTCTCCAATACGGGCGCAATCTCCACGCAGAAGGCGTGCAACTTCGAAAAAGAAGGAGCACTCCTGACCAACGCAATATTGTTGCTGGCAGAGAGCTGGATAACTCTCTTGAACTGCCTTTGTTTCCAGAACAGTTCGACTGCGTCCTCATAGGTGGCACACCAAGTTCCTCTCTGCTCTGGTTGGTTGTCTCTGGCTGTTTGCGCCCAGTGTTGAGGCGATAGCAGTCTGTAAGGCGTGGACGGATTGTAGTAGGTGTGTGGGATGACGAAATGATGTACCCTTCCTGAGTCATCTTCAATTGACCATCGCACTGTGCCCCTGTAAGTAGCCATGACCGTCCCGCCAATTCCTTGCACCTTGATATTAACCTTGACTGGTTCCTCTATGAAATCCTTCATGCAGTTGGTGATGCACCGGGACGAACAGTTGTCTATAGCTATGAGCACTGAATCGGCGTCATACTGATGATCTTCCGCGTTTCCACCAACCTGCCCTGACAAAGAGCAGGCAACAAATTGCCACGCCACAATGGGGTTACTCTCTTCCATCAGTACCCCCAAGCCCCCTTTTAGCACCAAAAGGAAACGTATAAAAAGCTCAAACACGGTCGGCCTGATGTCTGTCTCTGGCGGTGTCCAATCCATCATCATGGTCGGAACTGTGCCACGGCGATATTTGCCACATGCTTCGGCATATGGACCCTCGAATTCTTCTTCTTGATCCAGGAACGGCTCATCCATTGATTGTCGGTTCTGTCGTTCTTCTTGTGGCGCCCTAGCCGTCTCTTCTGAGGCCAAGTGTGCCAGTTGCGTGATCAACACTACCGTGCTGATTGCGTGCCACGCCCAATTCTTAGCTGATTCCGCCGCGGTCCTTGCTGTTCTCGAAAGGAGTGAAGGCCTGTTCCTGAGTCGCTTTGGGACGTAAGGAGGCGGCTCCGAGGGTTGCATTCCCCAAAGGAGCAGTGACCGAGTGAGGGCACTGAATGTACAAATTGCTGTTCCGCATTCGGTACTTGCGCAGCAAAGAGAGTAGCGTCCATAGCGCTTGAAATTGTCAGTGCAACCACGTGCATCCAAACATGGATGGGTGCGCTGAACAACGAGGCGAACACCAGCCAAGACATCGGCTGTCTGTGAAATTCGCAGAACCACGTGCCCAGTTCAGGTAGGTTTAGTGCCGCCAAAAAGAGCAGTGTCTGACTGAGTTGTGCCTCTTCTGCCATTTGGTCAACCACGGACTCTAACTTGAGCAGCTGACGTTTGGCTTTCTGTTTCCCAGAAGATATGGCGGCAAGTAGCTTTGCTACAAGTGATGCTAAGAGTAGAGGCTGAAGAACAAAAGTAACTGAAAGTTGATCACTAAAGTGATTACAGTATGCTACGATCAAGTACAACAGATATCCTCCACTCCGCCACCATCAGAGTTCTTCATCATCAACGATGGGCAGCAACGTATCGGTGCCAACATCCTCAATGGCGTTTGCCATGGCGGCAGCAGCTGCTTCCTGTTCCGGAGCCGCTGGATTCTCCTTGGCTGCTTTGGCAGCGATAAGTGCCTCCTTCATTTTCTCGCAACCAGTACGATGGACCACCCCTTTATTGTTGATTTCGAGAACCCACTTCGTGGTCTGATGGTAAGGGCAATAGATGTACTTCTTGCCGTTAACAGTCTTCTGTTGCGCTTCTCCTTCCTTGGGTGAGACAAGCTTCCATGCGTGTTTGTCGTCCATCTTCTGCTTCTGACTCTTTCCCTTTCCATCTCCTCCACTACGTGCGGTAGGAGCAGTCTTTGGAGCAGTCTTGAGCTTGGTTAGTTCGGCTTTGAGCGTGATCAGCTCTAGCTCCTCATCAGACTTCTTGAGCCAAAGTTTCATATCCTTCATGATCTTGTATTTCTCGAGGGCTGACACCATGAGTGCCGAGTGAGTGATCACCAATGTGCCATCATAGTATGCATCTCTCTTGGTCGCGATGTACTTGACGAAGTTGGCATCAGCGCAGTTGCTGTACCCATCGAATAAGGGGTTGAGCATGTCCGGGACGGTAACATCACGAGCTTCCAACTGGGAGATCAAATCATCCACGACATCATTAAAGACGTCGATGTTGGACTTGCACTCTTCCATGACAACTTCGAGGTTGGCCAGTCGCTTTGAGATGAGAGCCACTGTTGCTTTGGTCTCGACTGACACAAGCTTGATGATTTCAAAAAGCATACATGTCCCGTCCTCAGTAGGAATGGGAGCTGGAGCTGGTTGTCCAATTTGCGCTGCTGGAGCAGCATTGATTGTGTAGCTTTCTTTCTTGTTGGTGAGTCGGTCAGCTAGTTTGGAGGTAATTGATCCGATGAGCAATTGTCTGAGACATGCTGAGGCTTGGTGTCTGCGATTGGCTTGTCGCAGATAGACGAGTGCGTGAGCTTTCACGAGTTCGATAGTGAGGCACCCGTGCTCCTTGGTGATGTTGCGTGCCGTTCCGCTTGCGTCGGTCACGAAGAGAATGTCGGTCCACCCAAAGGCTTCAGCTCTGTGCCACACCCTACGCAAGAAGTCACGTAAGTTTAACTCTTTTCCGTCATAAATGATGTGAAAGGGGGCGGTGGCCGCCATAAAGATCTTCAACCCTGTTCCGGAAGTGAAGTCCCACGCGTCGTTCCCAGTTCCGGCTGGAGTAACTGCGAATGGAATTACAGGGCGTACAGCTTGAGGTGGGCGAATGGCTTGAATCACATTTTGATTTTGTAGCGCTGCTGCTACCGCTGCTTCCACGAGCGCCCGTACTTGAGCTGGTTCCATGATGGGGTCAGCTATTGCTTGTTGTTCCCTTTCTTGATGGATCTGTTCTAACCGTTGCCTTCTTCTTTGCAATCGTTGTCTCGTTCTTTGAAGGGCTTGTTCAGCGTCTTGACGTTGGACTCTTCTCCTGTCAGCTCTTATTTCGGCTCGGAGTTCTCGGGCTGTTTCCTCTTGTGATGAATCGGAGTCTGAAATCTTGTCTGTTTGAAGCACCTAATCGATGGATTGTGGGTTCAATCTATAGATGATGTGCATCGGTGGCCATTGGCACACCGGGGTATGGAGCAGCTCCTTGACCAATGTCTTGTAAGTAATACGACTCGGAGGTGCTCCGATATAGCATGCATGCGCAGAGGAAGCGTGAGGGTTTGAATGCTATATTGTGACTATATTACTCATTAGTTTGTCTATCCTCAACTGTTGATCATTCAACTATTCAATTGGGAGCAGTTGAACATGTTCATGCTTTAGCAGGGCAGGAAGCAGGCTGACTAGCCAGGTTGTTGAGCATCTCATGATCTCTCACAATCTCACAGTCTTTGGGTTGGTGCGGTGAATTCTGTCGACACAACGACTGAGATCGTAGCTTAGCCAGCAGAGCAGTCGATCCTGAACGATGCCGGACATCGTACAGCTGTACCATTAGCCAGCACGGTAGGTCACCGCCGGTATCATCAATCTTAGAATCACGAGCCATCGTCACCAACCTCCACAAACGAAGCTACTGGTACTACGAGTTCGACGTGAAGGGGGTTTAGGGTAGGGAAGTTATCTGCGGAAGTCTGCCAGGGCCAAGGTAAGGTACATCGTACAGGACTACTAGGTTCCGTGCGATCAGCCAGGGATAATTGAGGTCTATGATCCGGTACTTCCAGCTTGGAGCTGAATACTGCGGGGAAGTGCTTGAGCACTTGCTTCGTACCGGTAGGTTTGGTGTGGGCGCACATAGTTGGGACAGTTGAGCGTGTTGCCAGTAAAGTCGCTACTCTCGGCTCTCGGAGCTTGGATGCGGGCTGACGTCTACGTTCCACTATATCTTGCTGTTGCCCCCTTCCTTGGCCTTCGCCCCTGTGGTCAACCTCCCTTTATGGTGCCAAGAGCATTATTCCCATTCCTGCTCCCCCACCCCTGGATCCACAGGCTTCCATCCCATCCAACTCCCAGCTCCAGCCTGCCCCCAAAGCCCTGCTCCCCCATGCTAACAAACACTTCACCACCCACATCTCCCACTTCAGTCGCTCCAAACCATTCTCCCCGCCCAATGGGCCCACCACTCGAACTTTTCCACCCAGTTAGTCCCGCAACTTCTGCCTGCCACTGCATTAGCATCCTGGTACCATACCTTACCCATCTGGCTCCATGCAGCTCTCCATGCCTGCCTCTGTCTTGGCCGGCACCTATGCTCCTGCCAGTCACCTGGACTGCTCATCCGTTCGTTGCTGGTGGTATGCGATTCATGCTTACACAATCCCTCTTTATACCCCCAAACGGTTACAGGATGGCCCTAGCAAGAGGCCATCACATACCGTTTTCAAATCTAATTATAGAACTTAATCCCTCTGGGGATTTTGTAATTCCTAAGTTAAGGTGGTGGTATGTGTTCTACTAGACTACTAGCTATAGAACAGCTGTCCTATCCCTACAGTATGCATTATTATTAATATGACAACGACAGATCTCGTTTCTCGTTCCACCCAGCAGCAGAAGACGTAAGATCGCAGCATCGCAGCGGTAATTGACCATCCGAACCTACCTGTATCATGAACAGCACTTCTTGCAACCTTGGCTCATTTGAAAACTCCTTCTTGGTGCTTCTGGAAAACGATTCCTTCCATGATGTTACCTTGGTTGGCAATGATGGCATCAAAGTGACGGCCAACAGAACCGCCCTTTCTGTACGGTGTGAATATTTCCAGAAGATGTTCATGGGAAAGTTCCAAGAGTCTACCAGCAAAGAAATCAACATCAACAGCTTCTCTGGCATTGTGATCAAGTCAATTGTCCAGTACCTGCATACCAACAAAGCTGATATATTGGAGAACCTTACAAACAGCAATGTCAACAATGAGGCTGAGGGCATACAGGCCGTTGTGTCCCTCGCAAATGCAGCCGTCTATTTTGACATGCAGAGCCTTGTGGATAACATCAAACTTCACTTGCAAAAATGTGCCGTGAGCTACCCAATTCTTACGTTTGCTGCATTGGAATCATTTGATGGCGAACGGACAGATTTGGAGAATGTGGCATTATCTGCAATTCGTTCCAATGACAAGGTCCTGACACCATCAGCGGTCAATTTGCTGCAAGCATCTACTCTCAAACGGATTCTTGAGGGTCTATTTATAGCCAAGGAGTCAACCAATCATCACAGAGCCTTTGATCTTATTCACACTTGGGCTGGCAATGACCAACAGAGTGATCAGCATGCAAAAGCAAAGCAACTGTTGTCGAAGTGTGTCGACCTCAAACAGATCAGTTCAGACATCCTGTCCACGAGAGTTGAGCGATCTGGGCTTGCAAGTCGCGACCAGCTTTTCGAAGCCTACAAACATAAGGCCTTGGTTGCAATGAATGAGGACAGTGTCGAACTCAAATGGAAGAATTGTGATTCAAGACTGTTTTCTCCTTCCCTTTTCAACAGGATTGGCATCGTGGACTGCAAACCAATGGCTTGTGGAACGTATCATTGGTCACTTGAATTCAAAGAAGTAGACTTTGTGATGGTTGGAATAGTTGATTGCAGTGTTTCACTTGACCTTGGCTCGGACTTTACTGTTCAACGTGGCACTTGGGCTTGCTTTAGGCAAACGACATGGTTAGACAGAAAAAGAGGCCACAATGATCAGCTGCCCACAATTACTGGTGACGCCAAGGTGGCAATGACGCTAAATTTGAATGCCGACGAAGCTGAAGATGGAAGCTTAAGCATCTCTGTTAATGGGGGGCCAATGATTGTGGTGACCAATGGCTTGAGTCGTTACCGTGATGCTGGTGCTCGTTTTCTGCCGGCTGTTGCAATGTGGGCCTGCGAAGACAAGAGCAAAGCGAACAGAGTGAACATCGTGAAAATGCGGACGTTATTCGGTACCCACCCATCACCTTGACAGATTAGTTGGTGTCTCGTTCAAAATTTTCCCAGACCACTAGCTAAAAACGTGTCTATGTTCAACTCGCAACTGCTTTGGGTTAAGTTGACGCTGGCACTATCTTTCTGAGAAGCACCTTCTTGTCTTTGGACCCTGCAAGTTCTGGAAATCTGTGCTAGGCTCAGGAGGGATGGCAGATCCTGCGTTGGGTTTTCAGCTAACCAGAGTGGAAGATTGATCACCTTGGTGCCTGTGCAACCTGGGTTGAGTCCCACGAAGACAGAGGAACGATTAGTCATGTTTACTATAGAAAATACAGTACTATACTACCTCTGTAGCGTGCAAGTACAAATCCTACAGCCGTGTAGAAAGCCTACGTGCAACGTACATACACGTTGCACGTAGAGCGGCCGACTGACGTCAGTCGCGCGCGGTGCGCGCGAATCGAGTCGTGTCACACCTATTTTTAAGATAACACATATTTTCTTCCCACCCTTGTTTTAAGATACTTCGAAAGGGTACGAATCGTACATACATGTACAACCGTACCTACATGTACTTGTACATAATCCCCTCTGGAGTGCATTTGACTGGTTAGCTTAACCCTCCTCCTTCTCCCCTCTGGAGCCCCTTCACTAATCACTTTTACGGGTACCACAACTCAAAACATGTGCAACTAGATGCTCTTGCCGAGACTAGCTTAACCCTCCTCCTTCTCCCCTCTGGAGCCCCTTCAACTAATCACTTTTACGGGTACCACAACTCAAAACATGTGCACTAGATGCTCTTGCCCAGACTAGCTTAACCCTCCTCCTTCTCCCTCTGGAGCCCTTCAACTAATCACTTTTACGGGTACACAACTCAAAACTGTGCAACTAGATGCTCTGCCCAGACTAGCTTAACCCCCCTCCTTCTCCCCTCTGAGCCCCTTCAACTAATCACTTTTACGGGTACCAAACTCAAACATTTGCAACTAGATGCTCTTGCCGAGACTAGCTTAACCCTCCTCCTTTCTCCCTCTGGAGCCCCTTCAACTAATCACTTTTACGGGTACCACAACTCAAAACATGTGCACTAGATGCTCTTGCCCAGCAGCTTAACCCTCCTCCTTCTCCCCTCGAGCCCCTTCAACTAATCACTTTTACGGGTACCAACTCAAAACATGTGCAATAGATGCCTTTGTCAGACTAGCTAACCCTCCTCCTTCTCCCTCTGGAGCCCCTTCAACTAATCACTTTTACGGGTACCCAACTCAAAACATGTGCAACTAGATGCCTTGTACAGACTAGCTTAACCCTCCTCCTCTCCCCTCTGGAGCCCCTTCAACTAATCACTTTTACGGGTACACAACTCAAAGAAACATGTGCAACTAGATGCCTTTGTCCAGACTAGCTTAACCCTCCTCCTTCTCCCTCTGGAGCCCCTTCAACTAATCACTTTTACGGGTACCACAACTCAAAGAAACATGTGCAACTAGATGCCTTTGTCCAGACTAGCTTAACCCTCCTCCCTTCTCCCCTCTGGAGCCCCTTCAACTAATCACTTTTACGGGTACCGTGACACAAAAGCGGAAACCGAATGAATCCTTGCATTAGCCAGCGGAGCTGTACATAAGCATTAGGTAGAGTACGGGAATTCAATCATTCCCGCGGAAGTTCCAATTTTTTGGCACGAATGAAAACCAAACTCTGACTCAGTGCCCCATCGAGCTCAGCCACAACCAGCACACAACCAGCACGCACAACGGCAAGCAATGATGGTGATGACACAAAACAAACAGAAACAGCAGCAAACAACTAAAAAAGAAAGAAAACTACTACAAGACCATGGGAAACTCTGCTTCAAACTCCTTGCCTGCTCTCCAAACCGTCTCGGAATGCGTGACGGAACGCATGATGGGAACTTGGTTCGTCATTGCCGTCAAACCGACCATGTTCGAAACCAAAAACAGCAATGCCGTCGAACGATACACTTGGATTGACGATGCCAAGAAGAAAAATGGTGGAAACGATTTTGACATTGATTTTACATTCAATGTCGACGAACCCATCACCAGCAAGATCAAGGCATTGCCTCAAAAGGGATGGGTTCTCGACAATGACAACAAGCAATTTGCGCCGGGAACCAACCGCCTTGAAACCAAAACGGGAAATTGGCAAGTGTCCCCCGCATGGCCCATCAAAATGCCTTATCTCCTCGTGGAAGTCGATTTGGAGCACTACCAGTACTGCGTCGTGGGATATCCTTCGCGGGCGTATTGCTGGATCATGGCACGGACACCGCAAATGGAGGAAGCAACCTACAACGACCTCGTCGACAAACTCCAAACCAAACACAATTACGACTTGGTGGGATTGAGAAAAGTGCCACAAAAATGGACGCGGGTCGAAGCGGAAAAGAGAAATTTGATCAAGGACATTCCGGGACACATGTTGGAGAAAGAGTAGCTAGATAGACAAGCTACATGATGTATAGACATTTCAACACAATCTTCATTCTATTTTAGTAATCTCTACTCGAGACTTTCTTCTTAATTTCTTTCTGTCAACATGTATGTCGTATGTAAATATGCAACGTTCAAACTCTCAATCTTTGTTTCATTCATTATTATTCTTTCATTCATTCATTCTCAGTGGTAGCCATTCTCGATTTCTATATCTAGGAACGGTACGAGTAGCCCTGCTGCTGGCCGTAACCACCGACACAAGGGCCACAGTAATCATCGGCATAGGATCGGACAATATCAGTGTCCTCTTCATTCAGGCAGTACGTCTGGTACCCCTTCTTGATAGAGTAGTGGCAGATGTAAACCATGCCTGGTTTGTCACCGCCACAGGGGAAATCTTCGGAGTAACAGACTCCACCGTGGTTGCGCACGGGGCGCTGCTTGACTGGTTCTTGTTTCGTGGTAGGAGCTTGGTAGTGAGAGTATGATGTGCTCTCTTTCTTTGTTGTTGTTGTCGCTTGTTCATTCGTCTTCTTTCTCTCTTGGTCAGAGGCGGTAGTATGCACAGCACGGGCTGTGATTATGAGATTATCCACACCGACACTCTTCTTGGCAATCGAATCGGTCGTCATGATGTGAAAGCCAACGCTGAGCTCGCCCGATGGAAAGTACAACGAGGCGATATCCATGGTAACATGATGGAGATTGCTGTCCGTAGGATCCACCGCACGAGTCCAGGAAATGCTCTTCACACTGCCGCTGTCTTGCAAATTGCGGAGACTGCCAACGTGCACACTGGTAATGCCAATCTTGACATGGAATTGGTCCGACTTGACGCGCCAGGGGTAGTTGCCCAACGTGTACAGGTCAAACTCGAGCGACATCGACTCGGCGGTCGGTGGGACACGGAAGGTCTTGGACACAAAGTCATTCTCGAGTCCAAGGCGACCCAAAAAGTGTCCGCGGCGATCATTCTGAGAAATCAGGCCGTTGACCCAGCCAATGACTTGGCCGGATTCGTAGGTTTCTTTGGCAACCACAAGGTCTTGTTTCTTGTCGTACGTCGAGGCTGCTGCTGCCAATAACGAGCGTTGATCGTTGTTGCAATCGTAGTTTGCGGTAATGTTCAAATTGTCCACTCCCGCGCTGTGGTGGGACACGCTGACATCGGAATCGGCCTTGAATCCAAGCAACAAGGTGCCATTGGCACTAAACTTGTCGCCGGGCACAGTCAATTCCACCAAGTGTTTCTTGTCCGCGTCGGTGTTAAAGCCGAGGTCAAAGCCTTGCACAAACGTTTCGCGCCACCAGGCAATGCCATCGACCAACCCGCTGACAAAGTCTTCCGTAGGCTCCGAAGCGATGCCTTGCAGCAAAATTTCAGTTTCACCAACAATAACACTGAAAGTTCCTTCACTCCAGTCGTCAAGTTGGTAGAGGGCAAATTCGATCGTCACATTCTCGGCCGTCACATCACCATCCGCCACGGGCACCTCAAATTCACGCCAAATGTATTCGTTGCCACGGCCCATGCGACCCAAAAAGTGCGAAAAATTACTGCCGTAGGACACGGTACCTTCGTGCCAGAGATCTTCGCAATCTTCTGCCTCAAAGTCCTCCGTAACAACCAAATGAGACGATGTACATTGAAAGCCTGCCAGCGACGGTTTCGCGGAAGGAGCAAACGTGGGCGCTGCCAACATCTCTTTGTTGTTGTTGGAGGGCAACTTTGGAAGGTCCTCTTTGCACCAATAACCGGAAGCAACTATCTCCAAATCGCGAATCGAAGCACTCTGACTGGCTGCGGAATGCGATAAGCTTGCATGGAACTCAACGTCGAGTTTGCCAGATGCAAAGTATTTTCCTGCAACGGTCACCTGCACCAAATGCACTTGGTCGTTGTAGTCATTGGTATCCAGCACCTTGTGGCGAGACCAGGAAACCTCGCCATTCAGCAGAGTTCCGCTTTGGTAGTTCATAGGATTGTTGCGATGATCGAACTGCTCGAGGGCACCCAGATCGATGGCAACACCATTCAATGACGCAACAACCTTGTCCAGACGCTCCCACAGGTCAATTTGATGCAACTTGAACTGGAAGGACATGGTTTCGGCATTCTTTGGAACAAGCAAACTATGTGATACAGAAGCAGATCCCTTCACAAAGACACCGAGCACCGGCACAGTCGCCACCGTGTGGTCGACTAGGACGCCACTCACGCAGCCATTGGGGGTCACAGCTGTGGATGCTGACTTTCCATTGCTTTCTTTGGAAGCTTTGCATCCACACACAATTCCATAATCGAACCAACCAAAGATCTCGTCCTGCAGGTCTATCTCGTACTTTGTGGCATAGGATGATATTTCTGTTCCCTCGATAGCGTCACCTTCTTCAGACATCTTGCCCACGGTGATTTGGGCAACAAAAGCAAGAGAAAACTCATCCAGCTCGTCACAAAGATACTCCCACTTGAAGTCAACATGAGTGGTATGTGATACCTCCCCTGAGGAGTTGCACCAAAAGTATGGGAAGCTCTCCACATCCAAGGCGCCATCATCCAACGGAACACTAGTTACATTGTCACCCACCCAGAACTCAGTCGTGATAAGACCCCAGTCCCTTGTAGACTCAAACACAACATCCAGGCTGCTGCCATCATTGCTCAAATCAACACAGATGGATGCAACTGGAGTGTTATCGCCAGCCAGAACATTGTGGCAATCAGGGCTTGGAGGCTTGGGTTCAACACAAGCAGGTTTTTTGCAAACACAGGTCAAAGGGACATCAAACCAGCCAAAGGAATCATCCATCAAGTCAATATCGTACTTGGTAGCAAAGGAGACAAGCTCGGTGCCTTCAATTGCATTGCCCCCCTCAGACAACTTGCCAACCGTAACTTGCGCTACAATAGCAAGAGAGAAGTAGTCCTGTTCTCCGCACATATAACCCCACTTGAAGTCAACAAGTGTGGTATGGGAAGTCTCTCCTGTGGAGTTGCACCAATAGTATGGGAAGCTCTCCACATCCAGGGCACCATCATCATCAAAGGGAACACTGGTAACATGGTCTCCTACCCAAAATTCTGTGGTGATAAGACCCCAGTCTCCAATTGATTCAAAGGCAATTTCCAAGCTGCTGCCATCATTGCTCAACTCAACACAAATAGAACCAACACTAGTCGAGTCACCTGCAATAACATTTTGACATTCAGGTTTGAGAATCTTGGGTTCCCTTTGATCATCAGAACACTCGTTCTTCTTTTGTTCACAAGCACAGGTCACTGGGATATCAAACCAACCAAAAGAGTCATACATCAAATCAATCTCATATTCCGAAGCAAAGGAAACAATTTCTGTACCATCAATGGCCAGACCATCTTCGACATCTTGCCAACGGTCACTTGGGCCACAACAGCAAGAGAGAACTCATCCTTCTCTTCGCATAGGTATGCCCACTTGAAGTCAACATGGGTGGAGTGAGAGGTCTCTCCCGTTGAGTTGCACCAATAGTATGGGAAGCTCTCCAAATCCAGGGAACCCTCCTCGTCAAAGGGAACGCCGTGTACGTTGTCTCCCATCCAGAATTCAGTTGTGATGAGACCCCAGTCTCCTGTAGACTCAAAGGTCACCTCAAAGTTGCTGCCATCCTTGCTCAAGCCAACACACATGGATCCAACTGGAGTGTTATCGCCAGCCAGAACATTGTGGCATTCCTCCTTGCCACCTTGGGTTCTCCTTCAACACAAACGGGCTTCTTGCAAGCACATGTCACCGGGACGTCAAACCAGCCAAAGGAGTCATCCATCAAGTCAATCTCATACTCTGAAACAAAGGAGACAATCTCTGTTCCTTCAATGGCTAATCCATCTTCAGCAATTTTGCCAACCGTAACTTGGGCCACAACAGCCAGGGAAAAGACACCTTCATCTTCACAAAGATAGTCCCACTTGAAGTCAACATGGTAGAGTAGGATGTCTCCCCTGTGGAGTTGCACCAGTAGAAAGGGAAACCCTCCATGTCAAGGCACCATCATCATCAAATGGTACACTGGTAACATTGTCTCCCACCCAGAACTCTGTAGTGATAAGACCCCAGTCTCCAATTGATTCAAAGGCAACTTCCAGGCTGCTGCCATCACACTCATTCCAACACACATAGAACCAACAGGCATGGAGTCTTGTCCCATGATGTTGTGGCATTCAGCTTTGGTGATCTCTGGTTCCATATCATAAGGACACTTCTTTGGTTCACAAGCACATGTCACTGGGGGGGATATCAAACCACCCAAAGGTGTCATCCTGAATGTCAATCTCATATTCCGAAGCAAAGGAAACAATTTCTGTACCATCAATGGCCAGGCCATCTTCAGACATCTTGCCAACGGTCACTTGGGCCACAACAGCAAGAGAGAACTCATCCTTCTCTTCGCATAGGTATGCCCACTTGAAGTCAACATGGGTGGAGTGAGAGGTCTCTCCCGTTGAGTTGCACCAATAGTATGGGAAGCTCTCCAAATCCAGGGAACCCTCCTCGTCAAAGGGAACGCCGTGTACGTTGTCTCCCATCCAGAATTCAGTTGTGATGAGACCCCAGTCTCCTGTAGACTCAAAGGTCACCTCAAAGTTGCTGCCATCCTTGCTCAAGCCAACACACATGGATCCAACTGGAGTGTTATCACCAGCCAGAACATTGTGGCATTCCTCCTTGGCCACCTTGGGTTCTCCTTCAACACAAACGGGCTTCTTGCAAGCACATGTCACTGGGACATCAAACCAGCCAAAGGAGTCATCCATCAAGTCAATCTCATACTCCGAAACAAAGGAGACAATCTCTGTTCCTTCAACGGCTAATCCATCTTCAGCAATTTTGCCAACCGTAACTTGGGCCACAACAGCCAGGGAAAAGACACCTTCATCTTCACAAAGATAGTCCCACTTGAAGTCAACATGGGTAGAGTAGGATGTCTCCCCTGTGGAGTTGCACCAGTAGAAAGGGAAACCCTCCATGTCAAGGGCACCATCATCATCAAATGGTACACTGGTAACATTGTCTCCCACCCAGAACTCTGTAGTGATAAGACCCCAGTCTCCAATTGATTCAAAGGCAACTTCCAGGCTGCTGCCATCACGACTCATTCCAACACACATAGAACCAATAGGCATGGAGTCTTGTCCCATGATGTTGTGGCATTCAGCTTTGGTGATCTCTGGTTCCATATCATAAGGACATTTCTTTGGTTCACAAGCACATGTCACGGGGATATCAAACCACCCAAAGGTGTCATCCTGAAGGTCAATCTCATATTCCGAAGCAAAGGAAACAATTTCTGTACCATCAATGGCCAGACCATCTTCGGACATCTTGCCAACGGTCACTTGGGCCACAACAGCAAGAGAGAACTCATCCTTCTCTTCGCATAGGTATGCCCACTTGAAGTCAATGTGGGTGGAGTGGGTGGTCTCTCCCGTTGAGTTGCACCAATAGTATGGGAAGCTCTCCAAATCCAGGGAACCCTCCTCGTCAAAGGGAACGCCGTGTACGTTGTCTCCCATCCAGAATTCAGTTGTGATGAGACCCCAGTCTCCTGTAGACTCAAAGGTCACCTCAAAGTTGCTGCCATCCTTGCTCAAGCCAACACACATGGATCCAACTGGAGCGTTATCACCAGCCAGAACATTGTGGCATTCCTCCTTGGCCACCTTGGGTTCTCCTTCAACACAAACGGCGGGACGTCAAACCAGCCAAAGGAGTCATCCATCAAGTCAATCTCATACTCTGAAACAAAGGAGACAATCTCTGTTCCTTCAACGGCTAATCCATCTTCAGCAATTTTGCCAACTGTAACTTGGGCCACAACAGCCAGGGAAAAGACACCTTCATCTTCACAAAGATAGTCCCACTTGAAGTCAACATGGGTAGAGTAGGATGTCTCCCTGTGGAGTTGCACCAGTAGAAAGGGAAACCCTCATGTCAAGGGCACCATCATCATCAAATGGTACACTGTAACATTGTCTCCCACCCAAAACTCTGTAGTGATAAGACCCCAGTCTCCAATTGATTCAAAGGCAATTTCCAGGCTGCTGCCATCACGACTCATTCCAACACACAATAGAACCAACAGGCTGGAGTCTTGTCCCATGATGTTGTGGCATTCAGCTTTGGTGATCTCTGGTTCATATCATAAGGACATTTCTTTGGTTCAAAGCACATGTCACTGGGATATCAAACCACCAAAGGTGTCATCCTGAGTCAATCTCATATTCCGAAGCAAAGGAAACAATTTCTGTACCATCAATGGCCAGGCCATCTTAGACATCTTGCCAACGGTCACTTGGGCCACAACAGCAAGAGAGAACTCATCCTTCTCTTCGCATAGGTATGCCCACTTGAAGTCAACATGGTGGAGTGTGAGTCTCTCCCTGAGTTGCACCAAATAGTATGGGAAGCTCTCCAAATCAGGGAACCCTCCTCGTCAAAGGGAACGCCGTGTACGTTGTCTCCCATCCAGAATTCAGTTGTGATGAGACCCCAGTCTCCTGTAGACTAAAGGTCACCTCAAAGTTGCTGCCATCCTTGCTCAAGCCAACACACATGGATCCAACTGAGTGTTATCGCCAGCCAGAACATTGTGGCATTCCTCTTGGCCACCTTGGGTTTCCTTCAACACAAACGGGCTTCTTGCAAGCACATGTCACGGGACTCAAACCAGCCAAAGGAGTCATCCATCAAGTCAATCTCAAACAAAGGAGACAATCTCTGTTCCTTCGGCTAATCCATCTTCAGCAATTTTGCCAACTGTAACTTGGGCCACAACAGCCAGGGAAAAGACACCTTCATCTTCACAAAGATAGTCCCACTTGAAGTCAACATGGGTAGAGTAGGATGTCTCCCCTGTGGAGTTGCACCAGTAGAAAGGGACCCTCCATGTCAAGGGCACCATCATCATCAAATGGGACACTGGTAACATGTCTCCACCCAAAATCTGTGTGATAAGACCCCAGTCTCCATTGATTCAAAGGCAATTCCAGGCTGCTGCCATCACGACTCATTCCAACACACATAGAACCAACAGGCTGAGTCTTAGTCCTGCATGATGTTGTGCATTCAGCTTTGGATCTCTGGTTCCATATCATAGACATTTCTTTGGTTCACAAGCACATGTCACGGGATATCAAACCAGCCAAAGGTGTCATCCTGAAGGTCAATCTCATATTCCAAGCAAAGGAAACAATTTCCGTACCCTCAATTGCCAGACCATCTTCAGACATCTTGCCAACGGTCACTTGGGCCACAACAGCAAGAGAGAACTCATCTTTCTCTTCGCATAGGTATGCCCACTTGAAGTCAATGTGGGTGGAGTGGGTGGTCTCTCCCGTTGAGTTGCACCAATAGTATGGGAAGCTCTCCAAATCCAGGGAACCCTCCTCGTCAAAGGGAACGCCGTGTACGTTGTCTCCCATCCAGAATTCAGTTGTGATGAGACCCCAGTCTCCTGTAGACTCAAAGGTCACCTCAAAGTTGCTGCCATCCTTGCTCAAGCCAACACACATGGATCCAACTGAGTGTTATCGCCAGCCAGAACATTGTGGCATTCCTCTTGGCCACCTTGGGTTCTCCTTCAACACAAACGGGCTTCTTGCAAGCACATGTCACTGGGACATCAAACCAGCCAAAGGAGTCATCCATCAAGTCAATCTCATACTCCGAAACAAAGGAGACAATCTCTGTTCCTTCAACGGCTAATCCATCTTCAGCAATTTTGCCAACTGTAACTTGGGCCACAACAGCAGGGAAAAGACACCTTCATCTTCACAAAGATAGTCCACTTGAAGTCAACATGGGTAGAGTAGGATGTCTCCCCTGTTGAGTTGCACCAGTAGAAAGGGAAACCCTCATGTCAAGGGCACCATCATCATCAATGGTACACTGGTAACATTGTCTCCACCCCCAAACTGTAGTGATAAGACCCCAGTCTCCAATTGATTCCAAAGGCATTTCCGGCTTGCTGATACCGATCCTTTCAAATCGAAAACTCCAACACACATAGAACCAACAGGCATGGAGTCTTGTCCCATGATGTTGTGGCATTCAGCTTTGGTGATCTCTGGTTCCATATCATAAGGACACTTCTTTGGTTCACAAGCACATGTCACGGGGATATCAAACCAGCCAAAGGTGTCATCCTTAAGGTCAATCTCATATTCCGAAGCAAAGGAAACAACCTCAGTTCCTTCTATGGCCTTCCCGGCATTGGACAGTTTCGCAAGAGTAACCTGAGCGACAACAGCAAGAGAGAACTCATCTTTCTCTTCGCATAGGTATGCCCACTTGAAGTCAACATGGGTGGAGTGGGAGGTCTCTCCTGTTGAGTTGCACCAAAAGTATGGGAAGCTCTCCACATCCAGGGAACCCTCCTCGTCAAAGGGAACGCCGTGTACGTTGTCTCCCACCCATACCTCAGTTGTGATGAGACCCCAGTCTCCTGTAGACTGAAATGTTACATCCAGGTCCTTGCCATTGTTGGCCAAGCCAACACACATGGATCCAACTGGAGCGTTATCACCAGCCAGAACATTGTGGCATTCCTCCTTGGCCACCTTGGGTTCTCCTTCAACACAAACGGGCTTCTTGCAAGCACATGTCACTGGGACATCAAACCAGCCAAAGGAGTCATCCATCAAGTCAATCTCATACTCTGAAACAAAGGAGACAATCTCTGTTCCTTCAATTGCCTTCCCGATCTGTGAAAGTTCAGCCATGGCAAGCTGAGCCACGATGGAAAGTGAGAATTCAGATTCCTCGTCACATAGGTATCCCCACTTGAAATCAATCTTGGTAGAATGTACAGTCTCTCCTGTTGAGTTGCACCAATAGTATGGAAAGCTTTCAATGTCGAGTGATCCAACATGGTCCTGGGGAACACTTTTGATATTCTCTCCCACCCAGAAGTCCGTGGTGATAAGTCCCCAGCCTTCGGTGGACTTGAAAGTCACTTCAAGGCTGTCGCCGTCAGTGCTCAACTCAACACACATAAAACCAACAGGCATGGAGTCAACTCCCAAAACACCATGGCATTCTGACTTTGTAATCTCAGGTACCATGTCTCCATCGGGACAAACTGGTTTCTTCTTCTTTGGTTCACATGTACACGTGACTGGAACATCAAACCAGCCAAAGGAGTCGTCCATCAAGTCAATCTCATATTCTGAGATGAAAGAAATTATTTCAGTGCCTTCAATTGCCTTTCCTTTCTGTGAAAGCTTTGCAGCTGCAACCTGGGCTACAACAGCAAGAGAGAATTCCCCTTCCTCTTCACACAGATATAACCACTTGAAGTCAATATGTGTGGTATGGGCCGTCGCTCCAGTGGAATTGCACCAATAGTAGGGGAAGCTCTCAGTGTCAAGGGAACCCTCATCAAATGGAACACCTGTGATATTGTCTCCCACCCAGAACACAGTTGTGACAAGACCCCAGTCATCCGTGGTCTCAAATGTGACTTCCATTGTGCTGCCATCTTTGCTCAATCCCATACACATAGAACCAATAGCCATCGCGTCATCACCCAATATTTCATGACATACTGATTTTGGTAAGGATGGTTTGGCTTCAATGCATTCTTTGACACATTCACATCTGACAGAAACAATGGTTCCACTAAAAAGACTTCTGTAGTCATCCTCAACAGCATACGCTTCGACAATGTCTCCTTCGGATCCCTCCACAAGTACTTGTGTCATGGCAATCAAGTCAAACTGATCCATGTATCCACCACATGTGTCTGATCGATTCACATTGACAGATACTTCCCATTGATTTTCTCTTGGTAGAGAACTCACATACTTGTAGGGGAAGAGTGCGGTTTCAGGGGGGGCTGACCGGTTGGTCTGGACAGCATCAGTGTCCTCCCCAATCCATAGTGCAATCGAATCAAGAGAATATACCTCATGTACATCAACTGTGACACGCAACTGCATTGGGTTCTCCAATACTTCGATGCAAACACTGCCGACAGGATCCATTGTACTGGTCATGAGGGCACGGCAGTACTTTCCTTCGTTGTCAATTGGTGAGATGCACTTCTCTTCCACTACTTCCTTCACGCATTCACATTCCACCATTAGACTGGTTCCACTGTAGAGGTCTGTTCCATCAAAGTCATTCTCCACTGCATAAGCGTCGACCTCTTGGCCGTCTGATTGCTCAACTGTGACTTGCGAAACCACAGTCAAACCAAACTCTGTCATGTCCACATTGCATGTACTTGATCTGTTGACCAGGACAAGTGATTTCCAAGGGGTTTCTTCATTGGTGTTGGTCCAAGTGTAAGGGAAGTTGGGATAATCTGGAATGCCGGTGTCATCCTCCGGTATCAGACTGGCATCCTCGCCAACCCACAGAGAACTCTTAACAAGGCTGTAGTCATCCTTGGCAGTAACAGTGATTTCCAGTTGCATTGGTTCTCCAATACTTCGATGCAAACACTGCCGACAGGATCCATTGTACTGGTCATGAGGGCACGGCAGTACTTTCTTCGTTGTCAATTGGTGAGATGCACTTCTCTTCCACTCTTCCTTCACGCATTCACATTCAACCATTAGACTGGTTCCACTGTAGAGTCTGTTCCATCAAAGTCATTCTCCCTGCATAAGCGTCGACCTCTTGCCGTCTGATTGCTCAACTGTACTTGCGAAACCACAGTCAAACCAAAGTCTGTCATGTCCACATTGCATGTACTTGATCTGTTGACCAGGACAAGTGATTTCCAAGGGGTTTCTTCATTGGTGTTGGTCCAAGTGTAAGGGAAGTTGGGATAATCTGGAATGCCAGTGTCATCCTCCGGTATCAGACTGGCATCCTCGCCAACCACAGAGAACTCTTAACAAGGCTGTAGTCATCCTTGGCAGCAACAGTGATTTCCAGTTGCATTGGGTTCTCCAATACTTCGATGCAAACACTGCCGACAGGATCCATTGTACTGGTCACGAGGGCACGGCAGTACTTTCCTTCGTTGTCAATTGTGAGATGCACTTCTCTTCCACTACTTCCTTCACGCATTCACATTCCACCATAGACTGGTTCCACTGTAGAGGTCTGTTCCATCAAAGTCATTCTCCACTGCATAAGCGTCGACCTCTTGGCCGTCTGATTGCTCAACTGTGACTTGCGAAACCACAGTCAAACCAAACTCTGTCATGTCCACATTGCATGTACTTGATCTGTTGACCAGGACAAGTGATTTCCAAGGGTTTCTTCATTGGTGTTGGTCCAAGTGTAAGGGAAGTTGGGATAATCTGGAATGCCAGTGTCATCCTCCGGTATCAGACTGGCATCCTCGCCAACCCACAGAGAACTCTTAACAAGGCTGTAGTCATCCTTGGCAGTAACAGTGATTTCCAGTTGCATTGGGTTCTCCAATACTTCGATGCAAACACTGCGACAGGATCCATTGTACTGGTCATGAGGGCACGGCAGTACTTTCCTTCGTTGTCAATTGTGAGATGCACTTCTCTTCACTACTTCCTTCACGCATTCCATTCCACCATTAGACTGGTTCCACTGTAGAGGTCTGTTCCATCAAAGTCATTCTCCACTGCATAAGCGTCGACCTCTTGGCCGTCTGATTGCTCAACTGTGACTTGCGAAACCACAGTCAAACCAAAGTCTGTCATGTCCACATTGCATGTACTTGATCTGTTGACCAGGACAAGTGATTTCCAAGAGGTTTCTTCATTGGTGTTGGTACAAGTGTAAGGGAAGTTGGGATAATCTGGAATGCCAGTGTCATCCTCCGGTATCAGACTGGCATCCTCGCCAACCCACAGAGAACTCTTAACAAGGCTGTAGTCATCCTTGGCAGTAACAGTGATTTCCAGTTGCATTGGGTTCTCCAATACTTCGATGCAAACACTGCCGACAGGATCCATTTACTGGTCATGAGGGCACGGCAGTACTTTCTTCGTTGTCAATTGGTGAGATGCACTTCTCTTCCACTACTTCCTTCACGCATTCACATTCCACCATTAGACTGGTTCCACTGTAGAGGTCTGTTCCATCAAAGTCATTCTCCACTGCATAAGCGTCGACCTCTTGGCCGTCTGATTGCTCAACTGTGACTTGCGAAACCACAGTCAAACCAAAGTCTGTCATGTCCACATTGCATGTACTTGATCTGTTGACCAGGACAAGTGATTTCCAAGAGGTTTCTTCATTGGTGTTGGTCCAAGTGTAAGGGAAGTTGGGATAGTTCTGGAATGCCAGTGTCATCCTCCGGTATCAGACTGGCATCCTCGCCAACCCACAGAGAACTCTTAACAAGCTGTAGTCATCCTTGGCAAACAGTGATTTCAGTTGCATTGGGTTCTCCAATACTTCGATGCAAACACTGCCGACAGGATCCATTTACTGGTCATGAGGGCACGGCAGTACTTTCTTCGTTGTCAATTGGTGAGATGCACTTCTCTTCCACTACTTCCTTCACGCATTCACATTCAACCATTAGACTGGTTCCACTGTAGAGGTCTGTTCCATCAAAGTCATTCTCCCTGCATAAGCGTCGACCTCTTGCCGTCTGATTGCTCAACTGTGACTTGCGAAACCACAGTCAAACAAAGTCTGTCATGTCCACATTGCATTTACTTGATCTGTTGACCAGGACAAGTGATTTCCAAGAGGTTTCTTCATTGGTGTTGGTCCAAGTGTAAGGGAAGTTGGGATAATCTGGAATGCCAGTGTCATCCTCCGGTATCAGACTAGCATCCTCGCCAACCCACAGAGAACTCTTAACAAGGCTGTAGTCATCCTTGGCAGTAACAGTGATTTCCAGTTGCATTGGGTTCTCCAATACTTCGATGCAAACACTGCCGACAGGATCCATTGTACTGGTCATGAGGGCACGGCAGTACTTTCTTCGTTGTCAATTGGTGGATGCACTTCTCTTCCACTACTTCCTTCACGCATTCACATTCAACCATTAGACTGGTTCCACTGTAGAGTCTGTTCCATCAAAGTCATTCTCCCTGCATAAGCGTCGACCTCTTGCCGTCTGATTGCTCAACTGTACTTGCGAAACCACAGTCAAACCAAACTCTGTCATGTCCACATTGCATTACTTGATCTGTTGACCAGGACAAGTGATTTCCAAGAGTTTCTTCATTGGTGTTGGTCCAAGTGTAAGGGAAGTTGGGATAGTCTGGAATGCCAGTGTCATCCTCCGGTATCAGACTGGCGTCCTCGCCAACCCACAGAGAACTCTTAACAAGGCTGTAGTCATCCTTGGCAGTAACAGTGATTTCCAGTTGCATTGGGTTCTCCAATACTTCGATGCAAACACTGCCGACAGGATCCATTGTACTGTCATGAGGGCACGGCAGTACTTTCCTTCGTTGTCAATTGTGAGATGCACTTCTCTTCCACTACTTCCTTCACGCATTCACATTCCACCATTAGACTGGTTCCACTGTAGAGGTCTGTTCCATCAAAGTCATTCTCCACTGCATAAGCGTCGACCTCTTGGCCGTCTGATTGCTCAACTGTGACTTGCGAAACCACAGTCAAACCAAAGTCTGTCATGTCCACATTGCATGTACTTGATCTGTTGACCAGGACAAGTGATTTCCAAGGTTTCTTCATTGGTGTTGGTCCAAGTGTAAGGGAAGTTGGGATAATCTGGAATGCCAGTGTCATCCTCCGGTATCAGACTGGCATCCTCGCCAACCCACAGAGAACTCTTAACAAGGCTGTAGTCATCCTTGGCAGTAACAGTGATTTCCAGTTGCATTGGGTTCTCCAATACTTCGATGCAAACACTGCCGACAGGATCCATTGTACTGGTCATGAGGGCACGGCAGTACTTTCCTTCGTTGTCAATTGGTGAGATGCACTTCTCTTCCACTACTTCCTTCACGCATTCACATTCACCATAGACTGGTTCCACTGTAGAGGTCTGTTCCATCAAAGTCATTCTCCACTGCATAAGCGTCGACCTCTTGGCCGTCTGATTGCTCAACTGTGACTTGCGAAACCACAGTCAAACAAAGTCTGTCATGTCCACATTGCATGTACTTGATCTGTTGACCAGGACAAGTGATTTCCAAGAGGTTTCTTCATTGGTGTTGGTCAAGTGTAAGGGAAGTTGGGATAGTCTGGAATGCCAGTGTCATCCTCCGGTATCAGACTGGCATCCTCGCCAACCCACAGAGAACTCTTAACAAGGCTGTAGTCATCCTTGGCAGCAACAGTGATTTCCAGTTGCGTTGGGTTCTCCAATACTTCGATGCAAACACTGCCGACAGGATCCATTGTACTGGTCATGAGGGCACGGCAGTACTTTCCTTTGCTGTTAACCGGGGAGATACACTTGTGCTCCAATGAAGGTCTCAGAGACGGACTAGATGATGGAATGATGGATGGAGTAGAACTTGGGCTTCTGCTTGGGTAAGTACTGGGTGTTCCACTTGGGGTGG
Source organism: Seminavis robusta (assembly GCA_903772945.1). Classification (NCBI taxonomy): domain Eukaryota; phylum Bacillariophyta; class Bacillariophyceae; order Naviculales; family Naviculaceae; genus Seminavis; species Seminavis robusta. The sequence goes on along the minus strand of CAICTM010000114.1, from coordinate 32,373 downwards.
CACTTGGACGGCTGCTTGGAGTTCTGCTGGGTGATTCACTTGGCATGAGACTAGGTGGAGTGCTTGGCTGCTGCTGGGGCTTCTGCTGGGTGTACTGGGACTAGCACTAGGGCGGGTGCTGGGTGCTCACTGGGTTGCACGGCTGCGGCTTGGGTATCACTTGGAACTGCACTGGGACTGGTGCTTGGTGTCTCGCTGGGGCTGGTACTGGGGTCAATGCTTGGGTCTCGCTTGGACGCATGGGTCAGTGCTGGGGTCTCGCTTGGACTGGCACTGGGCTTCTACTTGGTGTCTCCTTGGACTGACACTGGGGCTTCTACTTGGTGTCCTGGACTGACCGGGGCTTCTGCTTGGTGTCTCACTGGGACTGAAACTTGGTAAAAGACTTGGGCTGGTGCTTGGGGTCACGCTTGGCAATTCACTTGGGGACCTACTTGGACTCTCGCTAGGCGAGGTACTTGGGCTCGTGCTTGGCTGAGAACTGGGTTCATTACTCGGTGAATAGCTTGGGCTAGCACTAGGCAAAACACTGGGGTCAGAGCTTGGCGATTCGCTTGGGCTGGAACTAGGCGATACACTGGGTTCAGTACTGGGGGCTACACTGGGGCTGCGGCTTGGTGTTGTACTGGAGCAGCACTGGGACTGGAACTGGGATGTCGCTTGGGGTAGTGCTGGGGGTGGAACTCGGTAGACTACTTGGGATTGAGCTGGGAGATGCACTTGGTGTAACACTTGGGTAGTGCTGGGACTGGCACTTGGCACCCACTTGGTTCAGCACTGGGGAGCGCACTCGGTTGGCTGCTTGGAGAAACACTCGGAGAGGAGCTAGGATCCACACTTGGGGTGGTGCTAGGGGATTCACTTGGTGACTCTGAGGGTCAGTGCTAGGATTGGGCTAGGAGAGGCACTGGGTGATTGGGAAGGATCAGTACTTGGACTGGCACTGGGAGATGCACTTGGGTCACTGATGGACTTTGACTGGGACTGATACTGGGACTGATGCTTGGGGTGGCCGATGGAATCTCACTGGGACTGCTGCTGGGAGATTCACTGGGGAAAGAACTAGGGATCTCACTTGGGTCGAGCTTGGGCTGGCACTTGGCAATAACTTGGTACCAAACTGGGGAGCTACTTGGAGATACACTTGGTGTGGTGCTGGGAAAACACTTGGGTGTGCTGGGCAGAGCACTTGGAGCAGAACTGGGATTCACTGGGGAAGTGCTGGGACTAATGCTTGGTAAAGGCTTGGTGTCCTACTGGGTGCCTCGCTGGGGGATACACTGGGGCTAACACTGGTTCTTCACTGGGTAGCTCACTGGGCTGCTACTGGGGGTCTTGCTTGGGGAACGACTTGAGTAGTACTTGGGGTGGCACTTGGAGTCACGCTTGGCTGGAACTTGGGTCATCACTTGGGCTCTCACTGGGTGCCTGGCTCTCTGTTGGAGTAGTGCTTGGCATACCACTCGGCTGAGGACTGGATGTTGGAGATTCACTGGGGACAGTACTGGGCGCATCACTTGGACTCTCCTTGGTTCAGGCTGGGTCTTGTGAGGGACTAGATGACGGAGTGGAAGAAGGAGAAGCGCTTGGTCTGCTGCTGGGGCTTCTGCTGGGTGTCTCACTGGGACTAGCACTAGGGCGGGTGCTGGTGTCTCACTGGGGCTTGCACTGGGGCTGCGGCTTGGTGTATCACTTGGAACTGCACTGGGACTGGTGCTTGGTGTCTCGCTGGGCTGGTACTGGGGTCAATGCTTGGGGTCTCCTTGGACTGGCACTGGGTCAGTGCTGGGGTTCGCTGGACGGCACTGGGGCTTCTACTTGGTGTCACTTGGACTGACACTGGGCTTCTACTTGGTGTCTCACTGGGACTGACACTGGGGCTTCTGCTGGTGCTCACTGGACTGAAACTTGGTAAAAGACTTGGGCTGGTGCTTGGGGTCACGCTGCAATTCACTTGGGCCTACTTGGACTCTCGCTAGGCGAGGTACTTGGGCTCGTGCTTGGCTGAACTGGGTTCTTACTCGGGAATACTTGGGAGCATGGGACTGGGGTCAAGCTTGGGATTCGCTTGGGCTGGAACTAGGCGATACACTGGGTTCAGTACTGGGGCTACACTGGGGCTGCGGCTTGGTGTTGTACTAGGAGCAGCACTGGGACTGGAACTGGGAGTGTCGCTTGGGGTAGTGCTGGGGGTGGAACTCGGTAGACTACTTGGGATTGAGCTGGGAGATGCACTTGGTGTAACACTTGGGGTAGTGCTGGGACTGGCACTTGGCACCACACTTGGTTCAGCACTGGGGAGCGCACTCGGTTGGCTGCTTGGAGAAACACTCGGAGAGGAGCTAGGATCCACACTTGGGGTGGTGCTAGGGGATTCACTTGGTGACTCTGAAGGGTCAGTGCTAGGATTGGTGCTAGGAGAGGCACTGGGTGATTGGGAAGGATCAGTACTTGGACTGGCACTGGGAGATGCACTTGGGGTCACTGATGGACTTTGACTGGGACTGATACTGCTGGGGTGGCCGATGGAATCTCATGGGCTGGGGAACTGGGATAGGATCACTGGGTCAGAGCTTGGGCTGGCTTGCAATGAATTGTACCTGGGATATGGAGATACACTGTGTGGTGCTGGGAGAAACACTTGGTGGTGCTGGGCAGAGCACTTGGAGCAGAACTGGGATCACTGGGAAGTGCTGGGACTAATGCTTGGTAAAGAGCTTGGTGTCCTACTGGGGCCTCGCTGGGGTACACTGGGGCTAACACTGGGTTCTTCACTGGGTAGCTCACTTGGTGCTACTGGGGGTCTTGCTTGGGGAACGACTTGGAGTAGTATGGGTGGCACTTGGAGTCACGCTTGGCTGGAACTTGGGTCATCACTTGGGCTCTCACTGGGTGCCTGGCTCTCGTGGAGTAGGCTTGGCAACCACTCGGTGAGGACTGGATGTTGGAGATACTGGGGACAGTACTGGCGCATCACTTGGACTCTCGCTTGGTTCAGAGCTGGGTCTTTGTGAGGGACAGATGACGGAGTGGAAGAAGGAGAAGCGCTTGGCTGCTGCTGGGGCTTCTGCTGGGTGTCTCACTGGGACTAGACTAGGGCGGGTGCTGGGTGTCACTGGGGCTTGCACTGGGCTGCGGCTTGGTGTTCACTTGAACTGCACTGGGCGTGCTTGGTGTCTCGCTGGGCTGGTACTGGGGTCAATGCTTGGGGTCTCCTTGGACTGGCACTGGGTCAGTGCTGGGGGTCTCGCTTGGACTGGCACTGGGGCTTCTACTTGGTGTTCACTTGGACTGACCTGGGGCTTTGCTTGGTGTCTCACTGGACTGAAACTTGGTAAAAGACTTGGGCTGGTGCTTGGGGTCACGCTTGGCAATTCACTGGGGACCTACTTGGACTCTCGCTAGGCGAGGTACTTGGGCTTGCTTGGCTGAGAACTGGGTTCATTACTCGGTGAATAGCTTGGGCTAGCACTGGGAAAAACACTGGGGTCAGAGCTTGGCGATTCGCTTGGGCTGGAACTAGGGATACACTGGTTCAGTACTGGGGGCTACACTGGGGCTGCGGCTTGGTGTGTACTGGGAGCAGCACTGGGACGGAACTGGGAGTGTCGCTTGGGGTAGTGCTGGGGGTGGAACTCGGTAGACCTTGGGATTGAGCTGGGAGATGCCTTGGTGTAACACTTGGGGTAGTGCTGGACTGGCACTTGGCACCACACTTGGTTCAGCACTGGGGAGCGCACTCGGTTGGCTGCTTGGAGAAACACTCGGAGAGGACTAGGATCCACACTTGGGGTGGTGCTAGGGGTTTCACTTGGTGACTCTGAGGGTCAGTGCTAGGATTGGGCTGGAGAGGCACTGGGTGATTGGGAAGGATCAGACTTGGACTGCACTGGGAGATGCACTGGGGTCACTGATGGACTTTGACTGGGACTGATACTGGGACTGATGCTTGGGGTGCCGATGGAATCTCACTGGGACTGCTGCTGGGAGATTCACTGGGGAAAGACTAGGGATCTCACTTGGGTCAGAGCTTGGGCTGGCACTTGGAAATGAACTTGGTACCAAACGGGGAGCTACTTGGAGATACACTTGGTGGTGCTGGGAAACACTTGGTGTGTGCTGGGCAGAGCACTTGGAGCAGAACTGGGGATTCACTGGGGAAGTGCTGGGACTAATGCTTGGTAAAGAGCTTGGTGTCCTACTGGGTGCCTCGCTGGGGATACACTGGGGCTAACACTGGGTCTTTCACTGGGTAGCTCACTTGGGCTGCTACTGGGGGTCTTGCTTGGGGAACTTGGAGTAGTACTTGGGGTACTTGGAGTCCGCTTGGGCTGGAACTTGGGTCATCACTTGGGCTCTCACTGGGTGCCTGGCTCTCTGTTGGAGTAGTGCTTGGCATACCACTCGGCTGAGGACTGGATGTTGGAGATTCACTGGGGACAGTACTGGGCGCATCACTTGGACTCTCGCTTGGTTCAGAGCTGGGTCTTTGTGAGGGACTAGATGACGGAGTGGAAGAAGGAGAAGCGCTTGGACTGCTGCTGGCTTCTGCTGGGTGTCTCACTGGGACTAGCACTAGGGCGGGTGCTGGGTGTCTCACGGGGGCTTGCACTGGGGCTGCGGCTTGGTGTATCACTTGGAACTGCACTGGGACTGGTGCTTGGTGTCTCGCTGGGGCTGGTACTGGGGTCAATGCTTGGGGTCTCACTTGGACTGGCACTGGGATCAGTGCTGGGGGTCTCGCTTGGACTGGCACTGGGCTTCCTACTTGGTGTCTCACTTGGACTGACACTGGGGCTTCTAACTTGGTGTCTCACTGGGACTGACACTGGGGCTTCTGCTTGGTGTCTCACTGGGACTGAAACTTGGTAAAAGACTTGGGCTGGTGCTTGGGGTCACGCTTGGCAATTCACTTGGGGACCTACTTGGACTCTCGCTAGGCGAGGTACTTGGGCTCGTGCTTGGCTGAGAACTGGGTTCATTACTCGGTGAATGGCTTGGGCTAGCACTGGGCAAAACACTGGGGTCAGAGCTTGGCGATTCGCTTGGGCTGGAACTAGGCAATACACTAGGGTGAGCACTAGGTGACTGGCTGGGATGTTCACTGGGATTGCTGCTTGGTTCAATCGACGGTACCCCACTCGGAGCGATACTGGGCGAAATTGTTGGTACAATGCTAGGTAGTCGTGTAGGTGTTTGGCTGGGTTGCGAGCTTGGTGTGACACTTGGGTCTCGTGATGGGCTGTTGCTGGGGCTATTGCTTGGGGCAACACTTGGAGCATCTGATGGACTCTCGCTGGGGCTATTGCTGGGGACAGGGCTTGGTGCTATGCTAGGAGAAGAACTAGGTTTGTCACTTGGCCTGGTGCTTGGGGTGACACTTGGTGTTCGACTTGGTGTTGAACTTGGGGTTTTGCTGGGAGGTGTGCTAGGATTGGTGCTTGGTGAAGCACTGGGTGTTCCAGTTGGGTTTGTGCTGGGGGGAGAACTGGGAGAGGCACTTGGTGATTCACTAGGAGTTCCAGTTGGGTTTGTACTGGGGGCAGTACTGGGAGAGGCACTTGGTGATGCACTAGGAGACTGACTAGGTGTTTCAATTTGTGATGTGGGTGTGACACTTGGTGACCCACTTGGACTCCTGCTAGGGCTTGTGGACGGCTTTTCAGATGGAGCAGCTGATTTGGACGAAGTGGGAGGTTCTGATGGCTCCACTGATGGTAAATCAGAAGGCTGCGAACTTGGTTTAGTTGATGGAGAAGCAGAGGGTTGGACACTGGGAACTGTAGAAGGATCTTGAGATGGGCTACTTGTAGGTGAAGGTGTTGTTGGCATTGGTGTAGTAGGAGTACGAAAGAAACTTCTTTCGTTGCTCGTTGGACGTGTCGGTGAGGTGGACGGAGAAAGGGATGGTGATGTTGTCGGGTTGTTTTCCTTTGGAGGAGCAAGTCGAACAACTGACCCATCATTGTCTCCACAAGGATCCAAACAAGGAACAGTGTACTCATAAAAAGCAAACCTTGACAAATCTGAGAGTGCCTGTGGCGATGCGCATGCAAGCCGCAGTTGAACATTGTCTTCGTCGGTCAACACAGACCCAGTTTGAGCATCACCCAAATAAATGTATACTGTTGCACTATCAGAGGTACAAGTGACATTGTATTCAGTTGAGACTTCGTTAGCACCAACATCTCTCCTTTCGTCGCAGGTAAGTCCTGAAGGGGATTGATACATGGTGGCAATTCCAGGCACAACTCCATTATAGAAAGTTTGCTCAACTGTGAAAGTCAAACTTGAACTGGACACCATCGATGTTCCGATGACTGGAATACTCTCATTCATTGTTCCTAGAGAAGATTCATATGATGTCTCTGAAGCTTCCACTGACGACACACACACTGATGGGCTTGAAGATACTGTTGGAGAGATGGATGGTTGATCACTTGGAGAAGCTGATGGGCTAATTGTTGGAGTAGGCGTAGTCAGAAAGAATGGGCTTGTTCTGAAGGTGCTTCCAGGCTTTTCGCTGGGGGAAGAAGATGGAGTTGGCGAGGGCATATCTGTAGGCCATTCAGTTGGAACTGAAGATGGACTTGGCGACGGGTTATCAGTTGGCCAGTTACTGGGATGACTGCTTGGGGTGGCACTAGGCGATCTAGAGGGAGATTCGCTGGGGGTGCCAGTGGGCGGTCCAGTTGGTCTCGAGCTGGGGGTTTGGGAAGGACGAGATGAGGGACTTGAGGAGGGCTCATCAGATGGCATCCTGGAAGGGTTTGAGCTAGGCTTCGAACTGGGGCTATCAGACGGAGCAGACGAGGGGCTTGGAGACGGCATGTCAGTGGGCCATCCAGTCGGTGTGGATGATGGGCTTTCAGAAGGAGTTCCAGAAGGGCTATAAGAAGGACTCTCTGAAGGCGATGCAGATGGGCCTGGCGATGGTTCACCAGTAGGCAATTGTGAAGGAGTGCGACTAGGGGACACTGAAGGAGTATCCGATGGATTTGCTGATGGGCCAGTACTTGGACTACCCGAGGGTGGTCCTGTGGGCCTATTAGATGGGACATCAGAGGGACTTCCAGAAGGTGCTGAACTTGGTTTGTTGGAGGGAGTTTCAGAAGGGGAATTGCTTGGTTGACCCGAAGGATGAGTAGATGGGTTGAAAGTTGGGCCTCCAGTTGGGTTCTTGCTGGGGGACATACTCGGCGAGCCACTTGGCGAAGTGCTGGGGCTTGCAGATGGTTTTTCCGAAGGTGTGTCAGAAGGTGTAGCTGAGGGACCAGGAGAGGGAGCATCAGTTGGCCAACCAGTTGGTATGTCACTTGGGCTGTTCGATGGGCTTCGGGACGGGCTTGTGCTAGGAGAGTTACTTGGTGGCTCCGAAGGAGAAATTGTGGGATCTCCTGTAGGGCGACTACTTGGGCCTTCAGATGGAGCAGCACTTGGTGGGGTGGAAGGTTTGGAAGATGGATTCTTCGAAGGGCTTGAACTGGGAATATATGAAGGGCTGGAACTTGGGTTGGAGCTAGGAGCCACTGAAGGGGCGGCTGATGGGTTGCTTGTGGGTGTTGATGATGGGCTACCTGAAGGTGAAACAGATGGCAAAGTTGAGGGACTGAGAGTAGGACCTCCAGTTGGGTCAAGGGAAGGGCTCCCAGAGGGTGACTCTGAGGGACTTATGGAGGGTCTGCTGGATGGAACATCACTGGGGCTCACAGAGGGTTTGAAAGATGGGCTCTCACTTGGAGCTTGGCTATCAGTTGGTGTTGCTGATGGAAGTCCACTGGGTGCTGGACTTGTAGTTGGGCTTTCACTTGGACTTGTTGTTGGAGGCCCCGTGGGTGTTCCACTTGGGCTGGAGCTGGGTGATTCACTGGGTTTCCCTGAAGGATTTCTGGAGGGTATACTGCTTGGACTAGCACTTGGGCTAGTGGATGGGTTCACAGATGGCTTTTCACTAGGCTGTTCTGATGGAGAAACAGATGGGCTTGGAGTAGGCCCACCAGTGGGGTTCTCACTGGGTGTAGAACTTGGTGGAACACTAGGAGATTCACTTGGGCTAATTGATGGAGTCCCCGATGGAGGCTGGCTGGGGCTAGATGAAGGTGTGAACGAGGGACTCTCTGATGGATTTCTGGATGGAAGAACACTTGGAGATTCACTTGGGGTTGAAGAAGGTTGCGGTGTTGGTCCACCAGTTGGGAGTCTACTTGGGCTGTCAGATGGATCTCTGCTGGGAGCAATTGACGGGGCCACTGAGGGCAACTCTGAAGGACTGGCACTTGGACTAACACTCGGTGAAACTGAGGGTGTAGCAGAAGGTGGAGTACTGGGGATATTGGAAGGAGATGGGGTTGGGCCCCCAGTTGGAAAATTGCTTGGGGTGGAACTTGGTGAGCCACTTGGGGAGGAACTAGGACTTGATGAAGGAAGTCCCGATGGTTTATCAGAAGGAGTATCCGAAGGGCTTGCAGAAGGGTTGTTGGTGGGCTGAACAGAGGGTGTGCTGCTTGGGCTTTCAGATGGTTTCCATGATGGGCTGATACTTGGTACCGAGCTAGGTGTGTAAGAAGGTGCTTGAGTTGGCCCACTAGTTGGGGTCTTGGATGGACTCTCCGAAGGACTTCTTGATGGACTGGCACTTGGACTAGTAGATGGTTTGCCACTGGGAGAATAACTTGGTGATGTAGATGGCAGAGAAGATGGACTTTGAGATGGGCTTCTAGATGGAATTGAGCTTGGCACATCACTGGGGCTGGACGACGGTGAGAGTGTAGGACCACTTGTAGGAACCCTCGATGGACTTTCTGATGGACCACCAGAGGGACTCTCTGATGGGCTGGATGACGGGGACACGGAAGGAGTGACGCTAGGGGTGATTGATGGGCTGGAGCTCGGATCTACACTGGGAGAAACCGATGGAGACACAGAGGGTGTATCTGATGGTGTACCAGATGGACCAGCACTTGGCTGGGCACTTGGGGTAGAGGAGGGGCTAGGTGTGGGTCCGCTGGTGGGGCTCTTGGATGGACTTTCAGAAGGATTGGCTGATGGGCTTTCTGATGGTGTACCTGATGGTGCCAAAGAAGGACTGACTGATGGCTTGCTGGATGGACTCTCACTAGGTGCTTGGCTATCAGTGGGAGAAACTGAAGGCAGTCCACTCGGCTCTGGGCTGGTTGTAGGACTCTCACTTGGGCTACTTGTTGGAACACCTGTAGGACTTACACTTGGGCTGGAACTCGGTGATTCGCTTGGAGCCGCAGAGGGACTGATAGATGGACCAACGCTAGGAACAGAGCTTGGACTGCTAGACGGCTTTGTACTGGGAGTTGAGCTTGGGCTCCCAGAAGGAGTTGAACTTGGACTCTCTGAGGGGATACTTGATGGTGTCCCACTGGGGCTCTCTGATGGAGAGCTTGATGGGCTTGGGGTTGGACCACTAGTGGGTACCTTGCTTGGGGAAGCACTTGGTGAAGCACTTGGAGAAGAACTGGGGTTTGATGATGGTGACTCAGAAGGCATCTCTGAAGGAGTAGCTGAGGGACTTGGAGATGGGATGTCTGTAGGCCATGCTGAAGGGGTGCTACTTGGGCTTCCTGATGGACTTTCTGATGGACGAGTGCTTGGGGTAGCACTTGGAGTTTCTGAAGGTGATGGAGTAGGCCCGGATGTTGGAACCTTGGATGGACTCTCAGAAGGACTCACACTTGGAGATTCTGATGGGTCTGCCGACGGAATGGCTGATGGACCAACACTTGGACTCACAGAGGGGCTGCTGCTTGGGACTCCACTGGGTGATCCTGATGGTGTCAAGGATGGACTTTCAGATGGGCTTCTCGAGGGGCTGGTGCTTGGGGTTGCACTTGGGGTTGCTGAAGGGGAGGGTGTAGGTCCACTCGTTGGAACCTTGGAAGGACTCTCAGAGGGTCCACCACTGGGAGATTCTGATGGGTTTGATGAGGGACTCTGTGATGGCATGACGCTTGGCATAACACTTGGAGTGACACTTGGACTTTCAGATGGGGTTTCTGATGGACGGGTGCTTGGAGTTGCACTTGGGGTTGCTGAAGGTGAGGGAGTTGGTCCACTTGTTGGAATCTTTGATGGACTCTGCGAAGGAGTACTAGATGGAGTGGCCGATGGAGTTGACGATGGCTTCTCCGAGGGTGTCTCAGAAGGACTTGAAGAGGGACCAGGGGATGGGTCATAAGAAGGCCATTGAGAAGGAGAGCTGCTTGGGCTCTCAGATGGACTTTTAGATGGACTTGAGCTTGGTACATCACAGTCCATCAGGAAGCCCAAGTAGCACCCCTTCAGCATGGCCTACAGACATCCCATCTCCAAGTCCCTCAGCTACTCCTTCAGATATGCCTTCTGAGTCCCATCATCAAACCCCAGTTCTTCTCCAAGTGCTTCACCAAGTGCTCCCCAAGCAAGGTACCCACTAGTGGTCCAACCCCAAGCCCATCAAGCTCTCCATCAGAGAGCCCAGTGGGACACCATCAAGTATCCCCTCAGAGAGTCCAAGTTCAACTCCTTCTGGGAGCCCAAGCTCAACTCCCAGTACAAAGCCGTCTAGCAGTCCAAGCTCTGTTCCTAGCGTTGGTCCATCTATCAGTCCATCTGCGGCTCCAAGCGAATCACCGAGTTCCAGCCCAAGTGTAAGTCCTACAGGTGTTCCAACAAGTAGCCCAAGTGAGAGTCCTACAACCAGCCCAGAGCCGAGTGGAATGCCTTCAGTTTCTCCCACTGATAGCCAAGCACCTAGTGAGAGTCCATCCAGCAAGCCATCAGTCAGTCCTTCTTTGGCACCATCAGTACACCATCAGAAAGCCCATCAGCCAATCCTTCTGAAAGTCCATCCAAGAGCCCCACAGCGGACCCACACCTAGCCCCTCTCTACCCCAAGTGCCCAGCCAAGTGCTGGTCCATCTGGTACACCATCAGATACACCCTCTGTGTCTCCATCGGTTTCTCCCAGTGTAGATCCCAGCTCCAGCCCATCAATCACCCCTAGCGTCACTCCTTCGTGTCCCCGTCGTCCAGCCCATCAGAGAGTCCCTCTGGTGGTCCATCAGAAAGTCCATCGAGGGTTCCTACAAGTGGGCCAACACCCGCACCGTCATCCAGCCCCAGTGATGTACCAAGCTCAAGTCCATCTAGAAGTCCATCTGAGAGCCCAAGCAGCTCTCCTTCTCAATGGCCTTCTTATGACCCATCCCCTGGTCCCTCTTCAAGTCCTTCTGAGACACCCTCGGAGAAGCCATCGTCAACTCCATCGGCCACTCCATCTAGTACTCCTTCGCAGAGTCCATCAAAGATTCCAACAAGTGGACCAACTCCCTCACCTTCACAACCCAAGTGCAACTCCAAGTCCATCAGAAACCCATCTGAAAGTCCAAGTGTCACTCCAAGTGTTATGCCAAGCGTCATGCCATCACAGAGTCCCTCATCAAACCCATCAGAATCTCCCAGTGGTGGACCCTCTGAGAGTCCTTCCAAGGTTCCAACGAGTGGACCTACACCCTCCCCTTCAGCAACCCCAAGCGCACCCCAAGCACCAGCCCTCGAGAAGCCCATCTGAAAGTCCATCCTTGACACCATCAGGATCACCCAGTGGAGTCCCAAGCAGCAGCCCCTCTTTGAGTCCAAGTGTTGGTCCATCAGCCATTCCGTCGGCAGACCCATCAGAATCTCCAAGTGTGAGTCCTTCTGAGAGTCACAAAGAAGGACTGACTGATGGCTTGCTGGATGGACTCTCACTAGGTGCTTGGCTATCAGTGGGAGAAACTGAAGGCAGTCCACTCGGCTCTGGGCTGGTTGTAGGACTCTCACTTGGGCTACTTGTTGGAACACCTGTAGGGCTTTCACTTGGGCTGGAACTAGGGATTTCACTGGGCCCTGCAGAGGGATTGCCAGATGGACCAACACTAGGAACAGAACTTGGGCTTTCAGAGGGACTTGAACTTGGACTCTTTGACGGGTTACTTGATGGTGTCCGGCTGGGGCTCTCTGATGGAGAGTTTGATGGGCTTGGGGTTGGACCACTAGTGGGTACCTTGCTTGGGGAAGCACTTGGTGAAGCACTCGGCGAAGAACTGGGGTTTGATGATGGAGACGCAGAAGGTATCTCTGAAGGCGTAGCTGAGGGGCTCGGAGATGGGATGTCTGTAGGCCATGCGGAAGGGGTGCTACTTGGGCTTCCTGATGGACTTTCTGATGGACGAGTGCTTGGGGTAGCACTTGGAGTTTCTGAAGGTGATGGAGTAGGCCCGGATGTTGGGACCTTGGATGGACTCTAAGTTCGCAGAACGACGAGTGGGTAAGGAGTTCCTGGGATGGACCCTCTGAAGGAATCCCGGAGGGAACTCTGAGGGTCTGTGAGGGAGTTTGAGAGGGAATGCTGCTTGGTTTTGCAGAGGGGTTGCTACTTGGACTTTCAGATGGGATTTCGGATGGATTTACACTTGGCGGTTACTGGGATTGTCAGAAGGTGATGGAGTTGGTCCACTTGTTGGTCTTCCAGATGGATCATAACTTGGTGAAGCACTGGGGCTGGATGATGGTGAGTGTAGGACCCTTGTTGGCATGTTTGAAGGTTGATGAGGGATCTGAAGAAGGACTAACAGATGGTTTGCTGCTTGGGACGACACTGGGGCTTGAAGAGGGTGTAGAAGATGGACTCTCACTAGGTGATTGGCTGTCAGTGGGAGAAATTGAAGGCAAGCCACTTGGATATGGACTGGCTGTGGGAGTCTCGCTAGGTTTGCTTGTCGGAACACCTGTTGGCCGACCACTTGGGCTGGAGCTAGGTATTTCACTGGGCATTTCCGAAGGCGTAGCTGAGGGGCTTGGAGATGGGATGTCTGTAGGCCATGCGGAAGGGGTGCTACTTGGGATTCCTGATGGACTTTCTGATGGACGAGTGCTTGGGGTAGCACTTGGAGTTTCTGAAGGTGACGGGAGTAGGCCCGGATGTTGGAACCTTGGATGGACTCTCAGAGGGTCCAGTGCTGGGGGATTCTGATGGATCTGTTGAGGGACTTTGAGAGGGAATGCCGCTTGGAAGAACACTCGGACTGACACTTGGACTTTCAGATGGGATTTCCGATGGACGAGTGCTTGGGGAGTTACTGGGGTTTCAGAAGGTGAGGGTGTTGGTCCACTTGTGGGACCTTGGATGGACTCTCTGAAGGTAACCCGGAGGGAACCGCTGAGGGGTCTGATGAGGGAGTTTGAGAGGGAATGCCGCTTGGAGCAGGATGCTACTTGGACTTTCAGATGGGCTTTCGATGGACGAGTGCTCGGGGGTTTACTGCCTCTAGAGTCCATCCAAGGTCCCAACATCCGGCCTACTCCATCACTTCAGAAAACTCCAAGTGCACCCCCAAGCACTCGTCCACAGAAAGTCCATCAGGAAGCCCAAGTAGCACCCCTTCCGCATGGCCTACAGACATCCCATCTCCAAGCCCCTCAGCTACGCCTTCAGAGATACCTTCTGCGTCTCCATCATCAAACCCCAGTTCTTCGCCGAGTGCTTCACCAAGTGCTTCCCCAAGCAAGGTACCCACTAGTGGTCCAACCCCAAGCCCATCAAACTCTCCATCAGAGAGCCCCAGCCGGACACCATCAAGTAACCCGTCAAAGAGTCCAAGTTCAAGTCCCTCTGAAAGCCCAAGTTCTGTTCCTAGTGTTGGTCCATCTGGCAATCCCTCTGCAGGGCCCAGTGAAATCCCTAGTTCCAGCCCAAGTGAAAGCCCTACAGGTGTTCCAACAAGTAGCCCAAGTGAGAGTCCTACAACCAGCCCAGAGCCGAGTGGACTGCCTTCAGTTTCTCCCACTGATAGCCAAGCACCTAGTGAGAGTCCATCCAGCAAGCCATCAGTCAGTCCTTCTTTGGCACCATCAGGTACACCATCAGAAAGCCCATCAGCGAATCCTTCTGAAAGTCCATCCAAGAGCCCCACAGCGGACCCACACCTAGCCCCTCCTCTACCCCAAGTGCCCAGCCAAGTGCTGGTCCATCTGGCACCCCATCAGATAATCCCTCTGTGTTTCCATCGGTTTCTCCCACTGTAGATCCGAGCTCCAGCCCATCAATCACCCCTAGCGTCACTCCTTCCGCGTCACCGTCGTCCAGCCCATCAGAGAGTCCCTCTGGTGTCCATCAGAAAGTCATCGAGGGTTCTACAGTGGGCCAACACCCGCACCGTCATCCAGCCCCAGTGATGTACCGAGCTCAAGTCCATCTAGAAGTCCATCTGAGAGCCCAAGCAGCTCTCCTTCTCAATGGCCTTCTTATGACCCATCCCCTGGTCCCTCTTCAAGTCCTTCTGAGACACCCTCGGAGAAGCCATCGTCAACTCCATCGGCCACTCCATCTAGTACTCCTTCGCAGAGTCCATCCAAGTTCCAACAAGTGGACCAACCCTTCACCTTCTGACAACCCCAGTAACCCCCAAGCACTCGTCCATCGAAAGCCCATCTGAAAGTCCAAGTGTCACTCCAAGTACCAAGCGCATGCCTCACAGACCCCTCATCAAACCCTCATCTCCCAGGACCTCTGGATCTTCCAAGTCCAACGAGTGGACCATACACCTCCCCTTCACAACCCCAAGCCCAACCCAAGCACCAGCCCCTCGAGAAGCCCATCTGAAAGTCCACCTTGACACCATCGATCCCCAGTATCCCCAAGCATGTCACGACCCTCTGAAAGTCCAAGTGTCAGTGAGTCCAAGCCATTCCGTCCCCAGACCCATCAGAATCTCCAAGTGTGACCCTCTGAGAGTCCATCCAAGGTTCCAACATCCGGGCCTACTCCGTCACCTTCAGAAACTCCAAGTGCACCCCAAGCACTCGTCCATCAGAAAGTCCATCAGGAATCCCAAGTAGCACCCCTTCCGCATGGCCTACAGACATCCCATCTCCAAGCCCCTCAGCTACGCCTTCAGAAGATGCCTTCTGCGTCACCATCATCAAAAACCCCAGTTCTTCTCCAAAGTGTTCACCAATGTGCTTCCCCAAGCAAGGTACCCACTAGTGGTCCAACTTTAAGCCCATCAAGCTCTCCATCAGAGAGTCCCAGTGGGACACCATCAAGTATCCCCTCAGAGAGTCCAAGTTCAACTCCTTCTGGGAGCCCAATGCTCAACTCCCAGTACAAAGCCGTCTAGCAGTCCAAGCTCTGTTCCTAGCGTTGGTCCATCTATCAGCTCCCTCTGCGGGCTCAAGGCGAATCACCGTAGTTCCAGCCCACAGTGTAAGTCGCTATCAGGTGAATTCCAACAGTAGGCCCAAGTGAGAAGTCTACAAACCAGCCCAGAGCCGAGTGGAATGCCTTTCAGTTTCTCCCACTGATAGCCAAGCACCTAGTGAGAGTCCATCCAGCAAGCCATCAGTCAGTCCTTCTTTGGCACCATCAGGTACACCATCAGAAAGCCCATCAGCCAATCCTTCTGAAAGTCCATCCAGAGCCCCACAAGCGACCACACCTAGCCCCTCTCTACCCCAAGTGCCCCAGCCAAGTGCTGGTCCATCTGGTACACCACAGATACACCCTCTGTGTCCTCCATCGGTTTTCTCCCAGTGTAGATCCAGCTCCAGCCCATCAATCACCCCTACGCGTCACTCCTTCCGTGTCCCCGTCAGTCCAGCCCATCAGAGAGTCCCTCTGGTGGTCCATCAGAAAGTCCATCGAGGGTTCCTACAAGTGGGCCAACACCCGCACCGTCATCCAGCCCCAGTGATGTACCAAGCTCAAGTCCATCTAAAAGTCCATCTGAGAGCCCAAGCAGCTCTCCTTCTCAATGGCCCTTCTTATGACCCATCCCCTGGTCCCTCTTCAAGTCCTTCTGAGACACCCTCGGAGAAGCCATCGTCAACTCCATCGGCCACTCCATCTAGTACTCCTTCGCAGAGTCCATCAAAGATTCCAACAAGTGGACCAACTCCCTCACCTCAGCAACCCCAAGTCAACTCCAAGCACCCCGTCCATCAGAACCCATCTGAAAGCAAGTGTCAC